>CAWVNZ010001748.1:0-148426 GCA_963930735.1 Dioctria linearis | reverse complement strand
AATTTTTCAAAAAAGAATTTTTTTACTGTCGCAAATTTTAATTACGCCAGGTATTGCCTTTTCTACAGTAAATTTTTCAAAAAATAATTTTTTACTGTCGCAAATTTTAAATACGCCAGGGATTTCCTTTTCTATAGTAAATTTTTCAAAATTTAATTTTATACTGTCGCAAATTTTAATTGCGCTATGGATTGCCTTTTCTATAGTAAATTTTTCAAAAAAATAATTTTTTACTGTCGCAAATTTTAATTACGCCAGGGATTGCCTTTTCTATAGTAAATTTTTCAAAATTTAATTTTATACTGTCG
The DNA here is from genome assembly GCA_963930735.1 of Dioctria linearis. NCBI lineage: Eukaryota > Metazoa > Arthropoda > Insecta > Diptera > Asilidae > Dioctria > Dioctria linearis. The sequence continues at coordinate 148,118 of CAWVNZ010001748.1, read as the reverse complement.
CAAATTTTAATTACGCCAGGGATTGCCTTTGCTATAGTAAATTTTTCAAAATTTAATTTTATACTGTCGCAAATTTTAATTGCGCCAGGGATCGCCTTTTCTATAGTAAATTTTTCAAAAATGAATTTTATACTTTCGCAAATTTTAATTACGCCAGGGATTGCCTTTTCTACAGTAAATATTTCAAAATTTAATTTTATACTGTCGCAAATTTTAATTACGCCGGGGATTGCCTTTTCTATAGTAAATTTTTCAAAAATTAATTTTTTACTGTCGCAAATTTTAATTACGCCAGGTATTGCCTTTTCTATAGTAAATTTTTCAAAAAATTTTTTTTTACTCTCGCAAATTTTAAATACGCCAGGGATTTCCTTTTCTATAGTAAATTTTTCAAAATTTAATTTTATACTGTCGCAAATTTTAATTGCGCTATGGATTGCCTTTTCTATAGTAAATTTTTCAAAAAAATAATTTTTTACTGTCGCAAATTTTAATTACGCCAGGGATTGCCTTTTCTATAGTAAATTTTTCAAAATTTAATTTTATACTGTCGCAAATTTTAATTACGCCGGGGATTGCCTTTTCTATAGTAAATTTTTCAAAAATTAATTTTTTACTGTCGCAAATTTTAATTACGCCAGGGATTGCCTTTTCTATAGTAAATTTTGCAAAAAATAATTTTTTACTGTCGCAAATTTTAATTACGCCAGGGATTGCTTTTGCTATAGTAAATTTTTCAAAATTTAATTTTATACTGTCGCAAATTTTAATTGCGCCAGGGATCGCCTTTTCTATAGTAAATTTTTCAAAAATGAATTTTATACTTTCGCAAATTTTAATTACGCCAGGGATTGCCTTTTCTACAGTAAATATTTCAAAATTTAATTTTATACTGTCGCAAATTTTAATTACGCCGGGGGATTGCCTTTTCTATAGTAAATTTTTCAAAAATTAATTTTTTACTGTCGCAAATTTTAATTACGCCAGGTATTGCCTTTTCTATAGTAAATTTTTCAAAAAATTTTTTTTTACTCTCGCAAATTTTAAATACGCCAGGGATTTCCTTTTGTATAGTAAATTTTTCAAAATTTAATTTTATACTGTCGCAAATTTTAATTGCGCTGGGGATTGCCTTTTCTATAGTAAATTTTTCAAAATTTAATTTTTTACTGTCGCAAATTTTAATTGCGCCAGTGATTGCCTTTTCTACAGTAAATTTTTCAAAAAATAATTTTTTACTGTCGCAAATTTTAAATACGACAGGGATTGAATTTTCTATACTAAATTTTTCAAAAAATAATTTTTTACTGTCGCAAATTTTAAATCCGCCAGAGATTGCCTTTTCTATAGTAAATTATTCAAAAAATAATTTTTTACTGTCGCAAATTTTAATTGCGCTATGGATTGCCTTTTCTATAGTAAATTTTGCAAAAAAAATAATTTTTTATTGTCGCAAATTTTAATTGCACCAGGGATTGCCTTTTCTACAGTAAATTTTACAAAAAATAATTTTATACTGTCGCGAATTTTAATTACGCCAGGGATTGCCTTTTCTATAGTAAATTTTGCAAAAAAATAATTTTTTACTGTCGCAAATTGTAATTGCGCCAGGGATTACTTTTTCTATAGTAAATTTTTCTAAAATTAATTTTTTACTGTCGTAAATTTTAATTGCGGCAGGGATTGAATTTTCTATAGTAAATTATTCAAAAAATAATTTTCTACTGTCGCAAATTTTAATTGCGCCAGGGATTGAATTTTCTATACTAAATTTTTCAAAAAATAATTTTTTACTGTCGCAAATTTTAAATCCGCCAGAGATTGCCTTTTCTATAGTAAATTATTCAAAAAATAATTTTTTACTGTCGCAAATTTTAATTACGCCAGGGATTGCCTTTTCTAAAGTAAATTTTGCAAAAAAATAATTTTTTACTGTCGCAAATTTTAATTGCGCCAGGGATTGCCTTTTCTATAGTAAATTTTTCAAAATTGAATTTTATACTGTCGCAAATTTTAATTACGCCGGGGATTGCCTTTTCTATAGTAAATTTTTCAAAATTTAATTTTATACTGTCGCAAATTTTAATTGCGCTAGGGATTGCCTTTTCTATAGTAAATTTTTCAAAAAAATAATTTTTTACTGCCGCAAATTTTAGTTACGCCAGGGATTGCCTTTTCTATAGTAAATTTTTCAAAATTTAATTTTATACTGTCGCAAATTTTAATTACGCCGGGGATTGCCTTTTCTATAGTAAATTTTTCAAAAATTAATTTTTTACTGTCGCAAATATTAATTACGCCAGAGATTGCCTTTTCAATAGTAAATTTTTCAAAATTTAATTTTATACTGTCGCGAATTTTAATTACGCTGGGGATTGCCCTTTCTATAGTAAATTTTTCAAAATTTAATTTTTTACTGTCGCATAATTGCGCCAGGGATTGCCTTTTCTACAGTAAATTTTTCAAAAAATAATTTTTTACTGTCGCAAATTTTAAATACGACAGGGATTGTCTTTTCTATAGTAAATTTTGCAAAAAATAATTTTTTAATGTCGCAAATTTTAATTGCACCAGGGATTGCCTTTTCTACAGTAAATTTTGCAAAAAAATAATTTTTTACTGTCGCAAATTGTAATTGCGCCAGGGATTACTTTTTCTATAGTAAATTTTTCTAAAATTAATTTTTTACTGTCGTAAATTTTAATTGCGGCAGGGATTGAATTTTCTATAGTAAATTATTCAAAAAATAATTTTCTACTGTCGCAAATTTTAATTGCGCCAGGGATTGAATTTTCTATACTAAATTTTTCAAAAAATAATTTTTTACTGTCGCAAATTTTAAATCCGCCAGGGATTGCCTTTTCTATAGTAAATTATTCAAAAAATAATTTTTTACTGTCGCAAATTTTAATTACGCCAGGGATTGCCTTTTCTATAGTAAATTTTGCAAAAAAATAATTTTTTACTGTCGCAAATTTTAATTGCGCCAGGGATTGCCTTTTTTTTGTAAATTTTTCACAAATTAATGTTTTACTGTTGCAAATTTTAAATACGCCAGGGATTGCCTTTTCTATAGTAAGTTATTCAAAAAATAATTTTTTACTGTCGCAAATTTTAAATACGCCAGGGATTGCCTTTTCTATAGTAAATTTTGCAAAAAAATAATTTTTTACTGTCGCAAATTTTAACTGCGCCAGGGATTACTTTTTCTATAGTAAATTTTTCAAAAAATAATTTTTTACTGTCCCAAATATTAATTACGCCAGGGATTGCCTTTTCTATAGTAAATTTTTCAAAAATTAATTTTTTACTGTCGCAAATTTTAATTACGCCAGGTATTGCCTTTTCTATAGTAAATTTTTTCAAAAAATATTTTTTTACTGTCGCAAATTTTAAATACGCCAGGGATTTCCTTTTCTATAGTAAATTTTTTCAAAATTTAATTTTATACTGTCGCAAATTTTAATTGCGCTAGGGATTGCCTTTTTCTATAGTAAATTTTTCAAAAAAATAATTTTTTACTGCCGCAAATTTTAGTTACGCCAGGGATTGCCTTTTCTATAGTAAATTTTTCAAAATTTAATTTTATACTGTCGCAAATTTTAATTACGCCGGGGATTGCCTTTTCTATAGTAAATTTTTCAAAATTTAATTTTATACTGTCGCAAATTTTAATTGCGCTAGGGATTGCCTTTTCTATAGTAAATTTTTCAAAAAAATAATTTTTTACTGCCGCAAATTTTAGTTACGCCAGGGATTGCCTTTTCTATAGTAAATTTTTCAAAATTTAATTTTATACTGTCGCAAATTTTAATTACGCCGGGGATTGCCTTTTCTATAGTAAATTTTTCAAAAATTAATTTTTTACTGTCGCAAATATTAATTACGCCAGGGATTGCCTTTTCAATAGTAAATTTTTCAAAATTTAATTTTATACTGTCGCAAATTTTAATTGCGCCAGGGATTGCCTTTTCTATAGTAAATTTTTCAAAAATTAATTTTATACTGTCGCAAATTTTAATTACGCCAGGGATTGCCTTTTCTACAGTAAATTTTTCAAAATTTAATATTATACTGTCGCAAATTTTTATTACGCCGGGGATTGCCTTTTCTATAGTAAATTTTTCAAAAATTAATTTTTTACTGTCGCAAATTTTAATTACGCCAGGTATTGCCTTTTCTATAGTAAATTTTTCAAAAAATATTTTTTTACTGTCGCAAATTTTAAATACGCCAGGGATTTCCTTTTCTATAGTAAATTTTTCAAAATTTAATTTTATACTGTCGCAAATTTTAATTGCGCTAGGGATTGCCTTTTCTATAGTAAATTTTTCAAAAAAATAATTTTTTACTGTCGCAAATTGTAATTGCGCCAGGGATTACTTTTTCTATAGTAAATTTTTCTAAAATTAATTTTATACTGTCGTAAATTTTAATTGCGGCAGGGATTGAATTTTCTATAGTAAATTATTCAAAAAATAATTTTCTACTGTCGCAAATTTTAATTGCGCCAGGGATTGAATTTTCTATACTAAATTTTTCAAAAAATAATTTTTTACTGTCGCAAATTTTAAATCCGCCAGGGATTGCCTTTTCTATAGTAAATTATTCAAAAAATAATTTTTTACTGTCGCAAATTTTAATTACGCCAGGGATTGCCTTTTCTATAGTAAATTTTGCAAAAAAAATAATTTTTTACTGTCGCAAATTTTAATTGCGCCAGGGATTGCCTTTTTTTTGTAAATTTTTCACAAATTAATGTTTTACTGTTGCAAATTTTAAATACGCCAGGGATTGCCTTTTCTATAGTAAGTTATTCAAAAAATAATTTTTTACTGTCGCAAATTTTAAATACGCCAGGGATTGCTTTTCTATAGTAAATTTTGCAAAAAAATAATTTTTTACTGTCGCAAATTTTAACTGCGCCAGGGATTACTTTTTCTATAGTAAATTTTTCAAAAAATAATTTTTTACTGTCCCAAATATTAATTACGCCAGGGATTGCCTTTTCTATAGTAAATTTTTCAAAAATTAATTTTTTACTGTCGCAAATTTTAATTACGCCAGGTATTGCCTTTTCTATAGTAAATTTTTCAAAAAATATTTTTTTACTGTCGCAAATTTTAAATACGCCAGGGATTTCCTTTTCTATAGTAAATTTTTCAAAATTTAATTTTATACTGTCGCAAATTTTAATTGCGCTAGGGATTGCCTTTTCTATAGTAAATTTTTCAAAAAAATAATTTTTTACTGCCGCAAATTTTAGTTACGCCAGGGATTGCCTTTTCTATAGTAAATTTTTCAAAATTTAATTTTATACTGTCGCAAATTTTAATTACGCCGGGGATTGCCTTTTCTATAGTAAATTTTTCAAAATTTAATTTTATACTGTCGCAAATTTTAATTGCGCTAGGGATTGCCTTTTCTATAGTAAATTTTTCAAAAAAATAATTTTTTACTGCCGCAAATTTTAGTTACGCCAGGGATTGCCTTTTCTATAGTAAATTTTTCAAAATTCAATTTTATACTGTCGCAAATTTTAATTACGCCGGGGATTGCCTTTTCTATAGTAAATTTTTCAAAAATTAATTTTTTACTGTCGCAAATATTAATTACGCCAGGGATTGCCTTTTCAATAGTAAATTTTTCAAAATTTAATTTTATACTGTCGCAAATTTTAATTGCGCCAGGGATTGCCTTTTCTATAGTAAATTTTTCAAAAATTAATTTTATACTGTCGCAAATTTTAATTACGCCAGGGATTGCCTTTTCTACAGTAAATTTTTCAAAATTTAATATTATACTGTCGCAAATTTTTATTACGCCGGGGATTGCCTTTTCTATAGTAAATTTTTCAAAAATTAATTTTTTACTGTCGCAAATTTTAATTACGCCAGGTATTGCCTTTTCTATAGTAAATTTTTCAAAAAATATTTTTTTACTGTCGCAAATTTTAAATACGCCAGGGATTTCCTTTTCTATAGTAAATTTTTCAAAATTTAATTTTATACTGTCGCAAATTTTAATTGCGCTAGGGATTGCCTTTTCTATAGTAAATTTTTCAAAAAAATAATTTTTTACTGCCGCAAATTTTAGTTACGCCAGGGATTGCCTTTTCTATAGTAAATTTTTCAAAATTTAATTTTATACTGTCGCAAATTTTAATTACGCCGGGGATTGCGTTTTCTATAGTAAATTTTTCAAAAATTAATTTTTTACTGTCGCAAATTTTAATTAGGCCAGGGATTGCCTTTTCTATAGTAAATTTTTCAAAAAATAATTTTTTACTGTCGCAAATTTTAATTACGCCAGGGATTGCCTTTTCTATAGTAAATTTTTCAAAATTTAATTTTATACTGTCGCAAATTTTAATTGCGCCAGGGATTGCCTTTTCTATAGTAAATTTTTCAGAAATTAATTTTATACTGTCGCAAATTTTAATTACGCCAGGGATTGCCTTTTCTACAGTAAATTTTTCAAAATTTGATTTTATACTGTCACAAATTTTAATTACGCCGGGGATTGCCTTTTCTATAGTAAATTTTTCAAAAATTAATTTTTTACTGTCGCAAATTTTAATTACGCCAGGTATTGCCTTTTCTATAGTAAATTTTTCAAAAAATAATTTTTTACTGTCGCAAATTTTAAATACGCCAGGGATTTCCTTTTCTATAGTAAATTTTTCAAAATTTAATTTTATACTGTCGCAAATTTTAATTGCGCTAGATATTGCCTTTTCTATAGTAAATTTTTCAAAATTTAATTTTTTACTGTCGCAAATTTTAATTGCGCCAGTGATTGCCTTTTCTACAGTAAATTTTTCAAAAAATAATTTTTTACTGTCGCAAATTTTAAATACGCCAGGGATTGCCTTTTCTATAGTAAATTTTGCAAAAAAATAATTTTTTATTGTCGCAAATTTTAATTGCACCAGGGAATGCCTTTTCTACAGTAAATTTTACAAAAAATAATTTTATACTGTCGCGAATTTTAATTACGCCAGGGATTGCCTTTTCTATAGTAAATTTTTCAAAATTTAATTTTATACTGTCGCAAATTTTAATTGCGCTAGATATTGCCTTTTCTATAGTAAATTTTTCAAAATTTAATTTTTTACTGTCGCAAATTTTAATTGCGCCAGTGATTGCCTTTTCTGCAGTAAATTTTTCAAAAAATAATTTTTTACTGTCGCAAATTTTAAATACGCCAGGGATTGCCTTTTCTATAGTAAGTTATTCAAAAAATAATTTTTTAATGTCGCAAATTTTAAATACGCCAGGGATTGCCTTTTCTATAGTAAATTTTGCAAAAAAATAATTTTTTACTGTCGCAAATTTTAACTGCGCCAGGGATTACTTTTTCTATAGTAAATTTTTCAAAAAATAATTTTTTACTGTCGCAAATATTAATTACGCCAGGGATTGCCTTTTCTATAGTAAATTTTTCAAAATTTAATTTTATACTGTCGCAAATTTTAATTGCGCCAAGGATTGCCTTTTCTATAGTAAATTTTTCAAAAATTAATTTTATACTGTCGCAAATTTTAATTACGCCAGGGATTGCCTTTTCTACAGTAAATTTTTCAAAATTTAATTTTATAATGTCGCAAATTTTTATTACGCCGGGGATTGCCTTTTCTATAGTAAATTTTTCAAAAATTAATCTTTTACTGTCGCAAATTTTAATTACGCCAAGTATTGCCTTTTCTATAGTAAATTTTTCAAAAAATATTTTTTTACTGTCGCAAATTTTAAATACGCCAGGGATTTCCTTTTCTATAGTAAATTTTTCAAAATTTAATTTTATACTGTCGCAAATTTTAATTGCGCTGGGGATTGCCTTTTCTATAGTAATTTTTCAAAATTTAATTTTTTACTGTCACAAATTTTAATTGCGCCAGGGACTGCCTTTTCTACAGTAAATTTTTCAAAAAATAATTTTTTACTGTCGCAAATTTTAAATACGACAGGGATTGCCTTTTCTATAGTAAATTTTGCAAAAAAATAATTTTTTATTGTCGCAAATTTTAATTGCACCAGGGATTGACTTTTCTACAGTAAATTTTACAAAAAATAATTTTATACTGTCGCGAATTTTAATTACGCCAGGGATTGCCTTTTCTATAGTAAATTTTGCAAAAAAATAATTTTTTACTGTCGCAAATTGTAATTGCGCCAGGGATTACTTTTTCTATAGTAAATTTTTCTAAAATTAATTTTTTACTGTCGTAAATTTTAATTGCGGCAGGGATTGAATTTTCTATAGTAAATTATTCAAAAAATAATTTTCTACTGTCGCAAATTTTAATTGCGCCAGGGATTGGATTTTCTATACTAAATTTTTCAAAAAATAATTTTTTACTGTCGCAAATTTTAAATCCGCCAGGGATTGCCTTTTCTATAGTAAATTATTCAAAAAATAATTTTTTACAGTCGCAAATTTTAATTACGCCAGGGATTGCCTTTTCTATAGTAAATTTTGCAAAAAAATAATTTTTTACTGTCGCAAATTTTAATTGCGCCAGGGATTGCCTTTTTTCTGTAAATTTTTCACAAATTAATGTTTTACTGTTGCAAATTTTAAATACGCCAGGGATTGCCTTTTCTATAGTAAGTTATTCAAAAAATAATTTTTTACTGTCGCAAATTTTAAATACGCCAGGGATTGCCTTTTCTATAGTAAGTTATTCAAAAAATAATTTTTTAATGTCGCAAATTTTAAATACGCCAGGGATTGCCTTTTCTATAGTAAATTTTGCAAAAAATATTTTTTTACTGTCGCAAATTTTAAATACGCCAGGGATTTCCTTTTCTATAGTAAATTTTTCAAAATTTAATTTTATACTGTCGCAAATTTTAATTGCGCTAGGGATTGCCTTTTCTATAGTAAATTTTTCAAAATTTAATTTTATACTGTCGCAAATTTTAATTGCGCTAGATATTGCCTTTTCTATAGTAAATTTTTCAAAATTTAATTTTTTACTGTCGCAAATTTTAATTGCGCCAGTGATTGCCTTTTCTGCAGTAAATTTTTCAAAAAATAATTTTTTACTGTCGCAAATTTTAAATACGCCAGGGATTGCCTTTTCTATAGTAAGTTATTCAAAAAATAATTTTTTAATGTCGCAAATTTTAAATACGCCAGGGATTGCCTTTTCTATAGTAAATTTTGCAAAAAAATAATTTTTTACTGTCGCAAATTTTAACTGCGCCAGGGATTACTTTTTCTATAGTAAATTTTTCAAAAAATAATTTTTTACTGTCGCAAATATTAATTACGCCAGGAAATGCCTTTTCTACAGTAAATTTTACAAAAAATAATTTTATACTGTCGCGAATTTTAATTACGCCAGGGATTGCCTTTTCTATAGTAAATTTTTCAAAATTTAATTTTATACTGTCGCAAATTTTAATTGCGCTAGATATTGCCTTTTCTATAGTAAATTTTTCAAAATTTAATTTTTTACTGTCGCAAATTTTAATTGCGCCAGTGATTGCCTTTTCTGCAGTAAATTTTTCAAAAAATAATTTTTTACTGTCGCAAATTTTAAATACGCCAGGGATTGCCTTTTCTATAGTAAGTTATTCAAAAAATAATTTTTTAATGTCGCAAATTTTAAATACGCCAGGGATTGCCTTTTCTATAGTAAATTTTGCAAAAAAATAATTTTTTATTGTCGCAAATTTTAATTGCACCAGGGATTGCCTTTTCTACAGTAAATTTTACAAAAAATAATTTTATACTGTCGCGAATTTTAATTACGCCAGGGATTGCCTTTTCTATAGTAAATTTTGCAAAAAAATAATTTTTTACTGTTGCAAATTGTAATTGCGCCAGGGATTACTTTTTCTATAGTAAATTTTTCTAAAATTAATTTTTTACTGTCGTAAATTTTAATTGCGGCAGGGATTGAATTTTCTATAGTAAATTATTCAAAAAATAATTTTCTACTGTCGCAAATTTTAATTGCGCCAGGGATTGGATTTTCTATACTAAATTTTTCAAAAAATAATTTTTTACTGTCGCAAATTTTAAATCCGCCAGGGATTGCCTTTTCTATAGTAAATTATTCAAAAAATAATTTTTTACAGTCGCAAATTTTAATTACGCCAGGGATTGCCTTTTCTATAGTAAATTTTGCAAAAAAATAATTTTTTACTGTCGCAAATTTTAATTGCGCCAGGGATTGTCTGTAAATTTTTCACAAATTAATGTTTTACTGTTGCAAATTTTAAATACGCCAGGGATTGCCTTTTCTATAGTAAGTTATTCAAAAAATAATTTTTTACTGTCGCAAATTTTAAATACGCCCAGGGATTGCCTTTTCTATAGTAAATTTTGCAAAAAAATAATTTTTTATTGTCGCAAATTTTAACTGCACCAGGGAATGCCTTTTCTACAGTAAATTTTACAAAAAATAATTTTATACTGTCGCGAATTTTAATTACGCCAGGGATTGCCTTATCTATAGTAAATTTTTCAAAATTTAATTTTATACTGTCGCAAATTTTAATTGCGCTAGATATTGCCTTTTCTATAGTAAATTTTTCAAAATTTAATTTTTTACTGTCCGCAAATTTTAATTGCGCCAGTGATTGCCTTTTCTGCAGTAAATTTTTCAAAAAATAATTTTTTACTGTCGCAAATTTTAAATACGCCAGGGATTGCCTTTTCTATAGTAAGTTATTCAAAAATAATTTTTTAATGTCGCAAATTTTAAATACGCCAGGGATTGCCTTTTCTATAGTAAATTTTGCAAAAAAAATAATTTTTTACTGTCGCAAATTTTAACTGCGCCAGGGATTACTTTTTCTATAGTAAATTTTTCAAAAAATAATTTTTACTGTCGCAAATATTAATTACGCCAGGGATTGCCTTTTCTATAGTAAATTTTTCAAAATTTAATTTTATACTGTCGCAAATTTTAATTGCGCCAAGGATTGCCTTTTCTATAGTAAATTTTTCAAAAATTAATTTTATACTGTCGCAAATTTTAATTACGCCAGGGATTGCCTTTTCTACAGTAAATTTTTCAAAATTTAATTTTATAATGTCGCAAATTTTTATTACGCCGGGGATTGCCTTTTCTATAGTAAATTTTTTCAAAAATTAATTTTTTACTGTCGCAAATTTTAATTACGCCAAGTATTGCCTTTTCTATAGTAAATTTTTCAAAAAATATTTTTTTTACTGTCGCAAATTTTAAAATACGCCAGGGATTTCCTTTTCTATAGTAAATTTTTCAAAATTTAATTTTATATTGTCGCAAATTTTAATTGCGCTGGGGATTGCCTTTTCTATAGTAATTTTTCAAAATTTAATTTTTTACTGTCGCAAATTTTAATTGCGCAGGGACTGCCTTTTCTACAGTAAATTTTTCAAAAAATAATTTTTTACTGTCGCAAATTTTAAATACGACAGGGATTGCCTTTTCTATAGTAAATTTTGCAAAAAAATAATTTTTTATTGTCGCAAATTTTAATTGCACCAGGGATTGCCTTTTCTACCAGTAAATTTTACAAAAATAATTTTATACTGTCGCGAATTTTAATTACGCCAGGGATTGCCTTTTCTATAGTAAATTTTGCAAAAAAATAATTTTTTACTGTCGCAAATTGTAATTGCGCCAGGGATTACTTTTTCTATACTAAATTTTTCAAAAAATAATTTTTTACTGTCGCAAATTTTAAATCCGCCAGGGATTGCCTTTTCTATAGTAAATTATTCAAAAAATAATTTTTTTACAGGTCGCAAATTTTAATTACGCCAGGGATTGCCTTTTTCTATAGTAAATTTTGCAAAAAAAATAATTTTTTACTGTCGCAAATTTTAAATACGACAGGGATTGCCTTTTCTATAGTAAATTTTGCAAAAAAATAATTTTTTATTGTCGCAAATTTTAATTGCACCAGGGATTGCCTTTTCTACAGTAAATTTTACAAAAAATAATTTTATACTGTCGCGAATTTTAATTACGCCAGGGATTGCCTTTTCTATAGTAAATTTTGCAAAAAAATAATTTTTTACTGTCGCAAATTGTAATTGCGCCAGGGATTACTTTTTCTATAGTAAATTTTTCTAAAATTAATTTTTTACTGTCGTAAATTTTAATTGCGGCAGGGATTGAATTTTCTATAGTAAATTATTCAAAAAATAATTTTCTACTGTCGCAAATTTTAATTGCGCCAGGGATTGGATTTTCTATACTAAATTTTTCAAAAAATAATTTTTTACTGTCGCAAATTTTAAATCCGCCAGGGATTGCCTTTTCTATAGTAAATTATTCAAAAAATAATTTTTTACAGTCGCAAATTTTAATTACGCCAGGGATTGCCTTTTCTATAGTAAATTTTGCAAAAAAATAATTTTTTACTGTCGCAAATTTTAATTGCGCCAGGGATTGCCTTTTTTCTGTAAATTTTTCACAAATTAATGTTTTACTGTTGCAAATTTTAAATACGCCAGGGATTGCCTTTTCTATAGTAAGTTATTCAAAAAATAATTTTTTACTGTCGCAAATTTTAAATACGCCAGGGATTGCCTTTTCTATTGTAAATTTTGCAAAAAAATAATTTTTTACTGTCGCAAATTTTAACTGCGCCAGGAATTACTTTTTCTATAGTAAATTTTTCAAAAAATAATTTTTTACTGTCGCAAATATTAATTACGCCAGGGATTGCCTTTTCTATAGTAAATTTTTCAAAATTTAATTTTATACTGTCGCAAATTTTAATTGCGCCAGGGATTGCCTTTTCTATAGTAAATTTTTCAAAAATTAATTTTATACTGTCGCAAATTTTAATTACGCCAGGGATTGCCTTTTCTACAGTAAATTTTTCAAAATTTAATTTTATACTGTCGCAAATTTTTATTACGCCGGGGATTGCCTTTTCTATTGTAAATTTTTCAAAAATTAATTTTTTACTGTCGCAAATTTTAATTACGCCAGGTATTGCCTTTTCTATAGTAAATTTTTCAAAAAATATTTTTTTACTGTCGCAAATTTTAAATACGCCAGGGATTTCCTTTTCTATAGTAAATTTTTCAAAATTTAATTTTATACTGTCGCAAATTTTAATTGCGCTAGGGATTGCCTTTTCTATAGTAAATTTTTCAAAAAAATAATTTTTTACTGCCGCAAATTTTAGTTACGCCAGGGATTGCCTTTTCTATAGTAAATTTTTCAAAATTTAATTTTATACTGTCGCAAATTTTAATTACGCCGGGGATTGCCTTTTCTCTAGTAAATTTTTCAAAATTTAATTTTATACTGTCGCAAATTTTAATTGCGCTAGGGATTGCCTTTTCTATAGTAAATTTTTCAAAAAAATAATTTTTTACTGCCGCAAATTTTAGTTACGCCAGGGATTGCCTTTTCTATAGTAAATTTTTCAAAATTTAATTTTATACTGTCGCAAATTTTAATTACGCCGGGGATTGCCTTTTCTATAGTAAATTTTTCAAAAATTAATTTTTTACTGTCACAAATATTAATTACGCCAGGGATTGCCTTTTCTATAGTAAATTTTTCAAAATTTAATTTTATACTGTCGCAAATTTTAATTGCGCCAGGGATTGCCTTTTCTATAGTAAATTTTTCAAAAATTAATTTTATACTGTCGCAAATTTTAATTACGCCAGGGATTGCCTTTTCTACAGTAAATTTTTCAAAATTTAATTTTATACTGTCGCAAATTTTTATTACACCGGGGATTGCCTTTTCTATAGTAAATTTTTCAAAAATTAATTTTTTACTGTCGCAAATTTTAGTTACGCCAGGGATTGCCTTTTCTATAGTAAATTTTTCAAAATTTAATTTTATACTGTCGCAAATTTTAATTACGCCGGGGATTGCCTTTTCTCTAGTAAATTTTTCAAAATTTAATTTTATACTGTCGCAAATTTTAATTGCGCTAGGGATTGCCTTTTCTATAGTAAATTTTTCAAAAAATAATTTTTTACTGTCGCAAATTTTAATTACGCCAGGGATTGCCTTTTCTATAGTAAATTTTTCAAAATTTAATTTTATACTGTCGCAAATTTTAATTGCGCCAGGGATTGCCTTTTCTATAGTAAATTTTTCAAAAATTAATTTTATACTGTCGCAAATTTTAATTACGCCAGGGATTGCCTTTTCTACAGTAAATTTTTCAAAATTTGATTTTATACTGTCACAAATTTTAATTAAGCCGGGGATTGCCTTTTCTATAGTAAATTTTGCAAAAATTAATTTTTTACTGTCGCAAATTTTAATTACGCCAGGTATTGCCTTTTCTATAGTAAATTTTTCAAAAAATAATTTTTTACTGTCGCAAATTTTAAATACGCCAGGGATTTCCTTTTCTATAGTAAATTTTTCAAAATTTAATTTTATACTGTCGCAAATTTTAATTGCGCTAGATATTGCCTTTTCTATAGTAAATTTTTCAAAATTTAATTTTTTACTGTCGCAAATTTTAATTGCGCCAGTGATTGCCTTTTCTACAGTAAATTTTTCAAAAAATAATTTTTTACTGTCGCAAATTTTAAATACGCCAGGGATTGCCTTTTTTATAGTAAATTTTGCAAAAAAATAATTTTTTATTGTCGCAAATTTTAATTGCACCAGGGAATGCCTTTTCTACAGTAAATTTTACAAAAAATAATTTTATACTGTCGCGAATTTTAATTACGCCAGGGATTGCCTTTTCTATAGTAAATTTTGCAAAAAAATAATTTTTTACTGTCGCAATTTGTAATTGCGCCAGGGATTACTTTTTCTATAGTAAATTTTTCAAAAATTAATTTTTTACTGTCGTAAATTTTAATTGCGGCAGGGATTGAATATTCTACAGTAAATTTTTCAAAAATTAATTTTTTATTGCCGCAATTTTTAATTGCGGCAAGGATTGCCTTTTCTATAGTAAATTATTCAAAAAATAATTGTCTACTGTCACAAATTTTAATTGCGGCAGGGATTGAATTTTCTATAGTAAATTATTCAAAAAATAATTTTTTACTGTCGCAAATTTTAATTGCGCCAGGGATTGCCTTTTTTTTGTAAATTTTTCACAAATTAATTTTTTAATGTTGCAAATTTTAAATACGCCAGGGATTGCCTTTTCTATAGTAAATTATTCAAAAAATAATTTTTTACTGTCGCAAATTTTAAATACGCCAGGGATTGCCTTTTCTATAGTAAATTTTGCAAAAAAATAATTTTTTACTGTCGCAAATTTTAATTGCACCAGGGATTGCCTTTTCTATAGTAAATTTTGCAAAAAAATAATTTTTTACTGTCGCAAATTTTAATTACGCCAGGGATTTCCTTTTCTATAGTAAATTTTTCAAAATTTAATTTTATACTGTCGCAAATTTTAAATACACCAGGGATTACCTTTTCTATAGTAAATTTTTCAAAACATAATTTTTTACTGTCGCAAATTTTAATTACGCCAGAGATTGCCATTTCTATAGTAAATTTTTCAAAATTTAATTTTATACTGTCGCAAATTATAATTGCCCCAGGGATTGCCTGTTCTACAGTAAATTTTTCAAAAAATAATTTTTTACTGTCGCAAATTTTAATTGCACCAGGGATTGCCTTTTCTATAGTAAATTTTTCAGAAATTAATTTTTTACTGTCGCAAATTTTAATTGCGCCAGGGATTGCCTTTTCTCTAGTAAATTTTTCAAAATTTAATTTTATACTGTCGCAAATTTTAAATACGCCAGGGATTACCTTTTCTATAGTAAATTATTCAAAATATAATTTTTTACTGTCGCAAATTTTAATTGCGCCAGGCATTTCTTTTTCTATAGTAAATTTTTCAAAAGTTAATTTTATACTGTCGCAAATTTTAAATACGCCAGGGATTACCTTTTCTATAGTAAATTATTCAAAAAATAATTTTTTACTGTCGCAAATTTTAATTACGGCAGGGATTGCCTTTTCTATAGTAAATTTTTCAAAATTTAA
The DNA here is from genome assembly GCA_963930735.1 of Dioctria linearis. NCBI lineage: Eukaryota > Metazoa > Arthropoda > Insecta > Diptera > Asilidae > Dioctria > Dioctria linearis. Next base: position 132,160 of record CAWVNZ010001748.1, on the reverse strand, counting down.
TTTTATACTGTGGCAAATTTTAATTGCGCCAGGGATTGCCTTTTCTATAGTAAATTTTTCAAAAATTAATTTTATACTGTCGCAAATTATAATTACGCCAGGGATTGCCTTTTCTACAGTAAATTTTTCAAAAAATAATTTTTTACTGTCGCACATTTTAAATACGCCAGGGATTGCCTTTTCTATAGTAAATTTTGCAAAAAATAATTTTTTACTGTCGCAAATTTTAATTACGCCAGGGATTGCCTTTTCTATAGTAAATTTTGCAAAAAATAATTTTATACTGTTGCAAATTTTAATTGCGCCAGGGATTGCCTTTTCTATAGTAAATTTTTCAAAAATTAATTTTTTACTGTCGAAAATTTTAATTGCGCCAGGGATTGAATTTTCTACAGTAAATTTTTCAAAAAATAATTTTTTATTGTCGCAAGTTTTAATTGCGCCAGGGATTGCCTTTTCTACAGTAAATTTTTCAAAAAATAATTTTTTACTGTCGCACATTTTAAATACGCCAGGGATTGCCTTTTCTATAGTAAATTTTGCAAAAAATAATTTTTTACTGTCGCAAATTTTAATTACGCCAGGGATTGCCTTTTCTATAGTAAATTTTGCAAAAAATAATTTTATACTGTTGCAAATTTTAATTGCGCCAGGGATTGCCTTTTCTATAGTAAATTTTTCAAAAATTAATTTTTTACTGTCGCAAATTTTAATTGCGGCAGGGTTTGAATTTGCTACAGTAAATTTTTCAAAAATTAATTTTTTACTGTCGAAAATTTTAATTGCGCCAGGGATTGAATTTTCTACAGTAAATTTTTCAAAAAATAATTTTTTATTGTCGCAAGTTTTAATTGCGCCAGGGATTGCCTTTTCTACAGTAAATTTTTCAAAAAATAATTTTTTACTGTCGCAAATTTTAAATACGCCAGGGATTGCCTTTTCTATAGTAAATTTTTCACAAGTTAATTTTTTACTGTCGTAAATTTTAATTGCGCCAGGGATTGCCTTTTCTATAGTAAATTTTTCAAAAATTATTTTTATACTGTCGCAAATTTTAAATACGCCAGGTATTACCTTTTCTATAGTAAATTTTTCAAAAAATATTTTTTTACTGTCGCAAGCTTTAATTACGCCAGGAATTGCGTTTTCTATAGTAAATTTTTCAAAAAAAAATGTTTTACTGTCGCAAATTTTAAATACGCCCGGTATTGTCTTTTCTATAGTAAATTTTTCAAAAATTAATTTTTTACTGTCGCAAATTTTAAATACGCCAGGGATTGCCTTTTCTATAGTAAATTATTCAAAAAATATTTTTTTACTGTCGCAAATTTTAATTACGCCAGGGATTGCCTTTCCTATAGTAAATTGTTCAAAAATTAATTTTTTACTGTCGCAAATTTTAAATACGCCAGGGATTGCCTATTCTATAGTAAATTTTCAAAAAATATTTTTTAACGGTCGCAAATTTTAATTGCGCCAGGGATTGCCTTTTCTATAGTAAATTTTTCAAAAATTAATTTTATACTGTCGAAAATTTTAATTACGCCGGGGATTGCCTTTTCTATAGTAAATTTTTCAAAAATTGATTTTTTATTGTCGCAAATTTTACATACGCCAGGGATTGCCTTTTCTATAGTAAATTTTGCAAAAAATAATTTTTAACTGTCGCAAATTTTAAATACGCCAGGGATTGCCTCTTCTATAGTAAATTTTTCAAAAAATAATTTTTGACTGTCGCAAATTTTAATTACGCCAGGGATTGCCTTTTCTATAGTAAATTTTTCACAAATTAATTTTTTACTGTCGCAAATTTTAATTGCGCCAGGGATTGCATTTTCTATAGTAAATTTTTCAAAAAATAATTTTTTACTGTCGCAAATATTAATTGCGCCAGGGATTGCCTTTTCTATAGTAAATTTTTCAAAAATTATTTTTTTACTGTGGCAAGTTTTAATTGCGCCAGGGATTGCCTTTTCTACAGTAAATTTTTCACAAATTAATTTTTTACTGTTGCAAATTTTAATTGCGCCAGGGATTGCCTTTTCTATAGTAAATTTTTCAAAATTTAATTTTTTACTCTCGCAAATTGTAATTGCGCCAGGGATTACCTTTTCTATAGTAAATTTTGCAAAAAATAATTTTCTACTGTCGCAAATTTTAATTGCGCCATGGATTGCCTTTTCTATAGTAAATTTTTCAAAAAATAATTTTTTACTGTCGAAAATTTTAATTGCGCCAGGGATTGCCGTTTCTATAGTAAATTTTTCAAAAAATAATTTTTTATTGTCGCAAATTTTAAATAACCCAGGGATTGCCTTATCTATAGTAAATTATTCAAAAAATAATTTTTTACTGTCGCAAATTTTAAATACGCCAAGGATTGCCTTTTCTATAGTAAATTATTCACAAATTAATTTTTTACTGTCGCAAATTTTAATTGCGGCAGGGATTGAATTTTCTTTAGTAAATTATTCAAAAAATATTTTTTTACTGTCGCAAATTTCAAATACGCCAGGGAGTGCCTTTTCTATAGTAAATTTTTCAAAAATTAATTTTTTACTGTCGCAAATTTTAAATGCGCCAGGAATTGCCTTTTCTATAGTAAATTTTGCAAAAAAATAATTTTTTACTGTGGCAAATTTTACATACGCCAGGGATTGCTTTTTCTATAGTAAATTTTTCAAAATTTAATTTTATACTGTCGCAAATTGTAATTGCGTCAGGGATTACCTTTTCTATAGTAAATTATTCAAAAAATAATTTTTTACTGTCGCAAATTTTAATTGCGCCAGGGATTGCCTTTTCTATAGTAAATTTTTCAAAAAATAATTTTCTACTGTCGCAAATTTTAATTGCGCCAGGGATTACCTTTTCTACAGTAAATTTTGCAAAAAAATAATTTTTTACTGTCGCAAATTGTAATTGCGCCAGGGATTACCTTTTCTATAGTAAATTTTTCAAAAAACAATTTTTTACTGTCGCAAATTTTAATTACGCCTGGGATTATCTTTTCTACAGTAAATTTTTCAAAAATTAATTTTTTACTGTCGCAAATTTTAAATACGCCAGTGATTGCCTTTTCTATAGTAAATTATTCAAAAAATAATTTTTTACTGTCGCAAATTTTAATTACGCCAAGGATTGCCTTTTCTATGGTAAATTTTTCAAAAAAATAATTTTTTACTGTCGCAAATTTTAATTCCGCCAGGGATTGCCTATTCTACAGTAAATTTTTCAAAAAATAATTTTTTACTGTCGCAAATTGTAATTGCGCCAGTGATTACCTTTTCTATAGTAAATTTTTCAAAAAATAATTTTTTACTGTCGCAAATTTTAACTGCGCCAGGGATTGACTTTTCTATAGTAAATTATTCAAAAAATAATTTTTTACTGTCGCAAATTTTAATTGCGCCAGGGATTGCCTTTTCTACAGTAAAATTTTCAAAATTTAATTTTATACCGTCGCAAATTTTAATTGCGCCAGGGATTGCCTTTTCTATAGTAAATTTTTCAAAAAATAATTTTTTACTGTCACAAAATTTAAATCCGCCAGGGATTGCCTTTTCTATAGTAAATTATTCAAAAAATAATTTTTTATTGTCGCAAGTTTTAATTACGCCAGGGATTTCCTTTTCTATAGTACATTGTTCAAAAATTAATTTTTTACTGTCGCAAGTTTTAACTGCGCCAGGTATTGCCTTTACTACAGTAAATTTTGCAAAAAATAATTTTTTACTGTCGCAAATTTTAATTGCGCCAGGGATTGCATTTTCTATAGTAAATTTTTCAAAAATTAATTTTATACTGTCGCAAATTTTAATTGCGCCAGGGATTGCCTTTTCTACAGTAAATTTTTCCAAAAATCATTTTTTACTGTCGCAAATTTTAATTGCGCCAGGGATTGCCTTTTCTATAGTAAACTTTTCAAAAAATAATTTTTTACTGCCGCAAAATTTAAATCCGCCAGGGGTTGCCTTTTCTATAGTAAATTATTCAAAAAATAATTTTTTACTGTCGCAAGTTTTAATTACGCCAGGGATTGCCTTTTCTATAGTACATTGTTCAAAAATTAATTTTTTACTGTCGCAAGTTTTAACTGCGCCAGGGATTGCCTTTACTACAGTAAATTTTGCAAAAAATAATTTTTTACTGACGCAAATTTTAATTGCGCCAGGGATTGCATTTTCTGTAGTAAATTTTTCAAAAATTAATTTTATACTGTCGCAAATTTTAATTGCGCCAGGGATTGCCTTTTCTACAGTAAATTATTCAAAAAATAATTTTTTACTGTCGCAAGTTTTAATTACGCCAGGGATTGCCTTTTCTCTAGTAAATTTTTCAAAAATTAATTTTTTACTGTCGCAAATTTTAAATACGCCAGGGATTGCCATTTCTACAGTAAATTTTGCAAAAAATAATTTTTTACTGTCGCAAATTTTAAATACGCCAGGGATTGCCTTTTCTATAGTAAATTTTTCAAAAAATAATTTTTTACTGTCGCAAATTTTAATTGCGCCAGGGATTGCTTTTTCTATAGTAAATTATTCACAAATTAATTTTTTACTGTCGCAAATTTTAAATACGCCAGGGATTGCCTTTTCTATAGTAAATTGTTCAAAAATTAATTTTTTACTGTCGCAAATTTTAAATACGCCAGGGATTGCCTTTTCTATAGTAAATTTTTCACAAATTAATTTTTTACTGTCGCAAATTTTAATTACGCCAGGGATTGCCTCTTCTATAGTAAATTATTCACAAATTAATTTTTTACTGTCGCAAATTGTAATTGCGCCAGGGATTACCTTTTCTATAGTAAATTTTTCAAAAAACAATTTTTTACTGTCGCAAATTTTAATTACGCCTGGGATTATCTTTTCTACAGTAAATTTTTCAAAAATTAATTTTTTACTGTCGCAAATTTTAAATACGCCAGTGATTGCCTTTTCTATAGTAAATTATTCAAAAAATAATTTTTTACTGTCGTAAATTTTAATTACGCCAAGGATTGCCTTTTCTATGGTAAATTTTTCAAAAAAATAATTTTTTACTGTCGCAAATTTTAATTCCGCCAGGGATTGCCTATTCTACAGTAAATTTTTCAAAAAATAATTTTTTACTGTCGCAAATTGTAATTGCGCCAGTGATTACCTTTTCTATAGTAAATTTTTCAAAAAATAATTTTTTACTGTCGCAAATTTTAACTGCGCCAGGGATTGACTTTTCTATAGTAAATTATTCAAAAAATAATTTTTTACTGTCGCAAATTTTAATTGCGCCAGGGATTGCCTTTTCTACAGTAAATTTTTCAAAATTTAATTTTATACCGTCGCAAATTTTAATTGCGCCAGGGATTGCCTTTTCTATAGTAAATTTTTCAAAAAATAATTTTTTACTGTCGCAAAATTTAAATCCGCCAGGGATTGCCTTTTCTATAGTAAATTATTCAAAAAATAATTTTTTATTGTCGCAAGTTTTAATTACGCCAGGGATTTCCTTTTCTATAGTACATTGTTCAAAAATTAATTTTTTACTGTCGCAAGTTTTAACTGCGCCAGGTATTGCCTTTACTACAGTAAATTTTGCAAAAAATAATTTTTTACTGTCGCAAATTTTAATTGCGCCAGGGATTGCATTTTCTATAGTAAATTTTTCAAAAATTAATTTTATACTGTCGCAAATTTTAATTGCGCCAGGGATTGCCTTTTCTACAGTAAATTTTTCCAAAAATCATTTTTTACTGTCGCAAATTTTAATTGTGCCAGGGATTGCCTTTTCTATAGTAAACTTTTCAAAAAATAATTTTTTACTGCCGCAAAATTTAAATCCGCCAGGGGTTGCCTTTTCTATAGTAAATTATTCAAAAAATAATTTTTTACTGTCGCAAGTTTTAATTACGCCAGGGATTGCCTTTTCTATAGTACATTGTTCAAAAATTAATTTTTTACTGTCGCAAGTTTTAACTGCGCCAGGGATTGCCTTTACTACAGTAAATTTTGCAAAAAATAATTTTTTACTGTCGCAAATTTTAATTGCGCCAGGGATTGCATTTTCTATAGTAAATTTTTCAAAAATTAATTTTATACTGTCGCAAATTTTAATTGCGCCAGGGATTGCCTTTTCTACAGTAAATTATTCAAAAAATAATTTTTTACTGTCGCAAGTTTTAATTACGCCAGGGATTGCCTTTTCTCTAGTAAATTTTTCAAAAATTAATTTTTTACTGTCGCAAATTTTAAATACGCCAGGGATTGCCATTTCTACAGTAAATTTTGCAAAAAATAATTTTTTACTGTCGCAAATTTTAAATACGCCAGGGATTGCCTTTTCTATAGTAAATTTTTCAAAAAATAATTTTTTACTGTCGCAAATTTTAATTGCGCCAGGGATTGCTTTTTCTATAGTAAATTATTCACAAATTAATTTTTTACTGTCGCAAATTTTAAATACGCCAGGGATTGCCTTTTCTATAGTAAATTGTTCAAAAATTAATTTTTTACTGTCGCAAATTTTAAATACGCCAGGGATTGCCTTTTCTATAGTAAATTTTTCACAAATTAATTTTTTACTGTCGCAAATTTTAATTACGCCAGGGATTGCCTCTTCTATAGTAAATTATTCACAAATTAATTTTTTACTGTCGCAAATTTTAAATACGCCAGGGATTGCCTTTTCTATAGTAAATTTTGCAAAAAAATAATTTTTTACTGTCGCAAATTGTAATTGCGCCAGGGATTACCTTTTCTATAGTAAATTTTACAAAAAATAATTTTTTACTGTCGCAAATTTTAATTACGCCAGGGATTGTCTTTTCTATAGTAAATTTTTCAAAAAATAATTTTTCACTGTCGCAAATTTTAATTGCGCCAGGGATTGCCTTTTCTGCAGTAAATTTTTCAAAAAATTATTTTTTACTGTCGCAAATTTTAAATACGCCAGGGATTGCCTTTTCTATAGTAAATTTTTCAAAAAATAATTTTTTACTGTCGCAAATTTTAATTGCGCCAGGGATTGCCTTTTCTATAGTAAATTATTCACAAATTAATTTTTTACTGTCGCAAATTTTAAATATGCCAGCGATTGCCTTTTCTATAGTAAATTGTTCAAAAATTAATTTTTTACTGTCGCAAATTTTAAATACGCCAGGGATTGCCTTTTCTATAGTAAATTTTTCACAAATTAATTTTTTACTGTCGCAAATTTTAATTACGCTAGGGATTGCCTTTTCTATAGTAAATTATTCACAAATTAATTTTTTACTGTCGCAAATTTTTATTACGCCAGGGATTGCCTTTTCTATAGTAAATTTTTCAAAATTTAATTTTATGCTGTCGCAAATTTTAATTAGTCCGGGGATTGCCTTTTCTATAGTAAATTTTTCAAAAAATAATTTTCTACTGCCGCAAATTTTAATTACGCCAGGGATTGCCTTTTCTATAGTAAATTTTTCAAAAAATAATTTTTTACTGTCGCAAATTTTAATTGCGCCAGGGATTGTCTTTTCTACAGTAAATTTTTCAAAAAATAATTTTCTACTGTCGCAAATTTTAAATACGCCAGGGATTGCCTTTTCTACAGTAAATTTTTCAAAAAATAATTTTTTACTGTCGCAAATTTTAATTACGCCAGGGATTGCCTTTTCTATAGTAAATTTTTCAAAATTTAATTTATACTGTCGCACATTTTAATTGCGCAGGGATTGCCTTTTCTATAGTAAATTTTTCAAAAATTAATTTTATACTGTCGCAAATTTTAAATACGCCAGGGATTGCCTTTTCTACAGTAAATTTTTCAAAAAATAATTTTTTACTGTCGCAAATTTTAATTACGCCAGGGATTGCCTTTGCTATAGTAAATTTTTCAAAATTTAATTTATACTGTCGCACATTTTAATTGCGCAGGGATTGCCTTTTCTATAGTAAATTTTTCAAAAATTAATTTTATACTGTCGCAAATTTTAATTACGCCAGGGATTGCCATTTCTATAGTAAATTTTTCAAAAAATAATTTTCTACTGTCGCAAATTTTAATTGCGCCTGGATTGCCTTTTCTACAGTAAATTTTTCAAAAAATAATTTTCTACTGTCGCAAATTTTAATTGCGCCAGGGATTGCCTTTTCTATAGTAAATTTTTCACAAATTAATTTTTTACTGTCGCAAATTTTAATTGCGCCAGGGATTGCCTTTTCTATAGTAAATTTTTCAAAACATAATTTTTTACTGTCGCAAATTTTAATTGCGCCAGGGATTGCCTTTTCTACAGTAAATTTTTCAAAAAATAATTTTCTACTGACGCAAATTTTAAATACGCCAGGGATTGCCATTTCTACAGTAAATTTTTCAAAAAATAATTTTTTTTGTCGCAAATTTTAAATACGCCAGGGATTGCCTTTTCTATAGTAAATTTTTCAAAAATTAATTTTTTTCTGTCGCAAATTTTAAATACGCCAGGGATTGCCTTTTCTACAGTAAATTTTTCAAAAAATAATTTTTTATTGTCGCAAATTTTAAATACGCCAGGGATTGCCTTTTCTATAGTAAATTTTTCAAAAATTAATTTTTTTCTGTCGCAAATTTTAATTACGCCAGGGATTGCCTTTTCTACAGTGAATTGTTCAAAAATTAATTTTCTACTGTCGCAAATTTTAATTGCGCCAGGGATTGCCTTTTCTATAGTAAATTTTTCAAAAAATAATTTTGTACTGTCGCAAATTTTAAATACGCCAGGGATTACCTTTTCTATAGTAAATTTTTCAAAAAATAATTTTTTATTGTCGCAAATTTTAAATGCGCCAGGGATTGCCTTTTCTATAGTAAATTTTTCAAAAAATAATTTTTTACTGTCGCAAATTTTAATTGCGCCAGGGATTGCCTTTTCTACAGTAAATTTTTCAAAAATAATTTTTTACTGTCGCAAATTTTAAATACGCCAGGGATTGCCTTTTCTATAGTAAATTATTCAAAAAATAATTTTTTACTGTCTCAAGTTTTAATTGCGCCAGGGATTGCCTTTTCTACAGTAAATTTTTCAAAAAATAATTTTTTACTGTCGCAAATTTTAAATCCGCCAGGGATTGCCTTTTCTATAGTAAATTATTCAAAAAATAATTTTTAACTGTCGCAAATTTTAAATGCGCCAGGGATTGCCTTTTCTATAGTTAATTTTTCAAAAAATAATTTTTTACTGTCGCAAATTTTAATTGCGCCAGGGATTGCCTTTTCTACAGTAAATTTTTCAAAAAATAATTTTTTACTGTCGCAAATTTTAAATACGCCAGGGATTGCCTTTTCTATAGTAAATTATTCAAAAAATAATTTTTTACTGTCGCAAATTTTAATTGCGCCAGGGATTACCTTTTCTATAGTAAATTTTTCAAAAAATAATTTTATACTGTCGCAAATTTTAATTACGCCAGGGATTGCCTTTTCTATAGTAAATTTTTCAAAAATTAATTTTTTACTGTCGCAAATTTTAAATCCGCCAGGGATTGAATTTTCTACAGTAAAGTTTTCCAAAAATAATTTTCTACTGTAGCAAATTTTAATTGCGCCCGGGATTGCTTTTTCTACAGTAAATTTTTCAAAAAATAATATTCTACTGTCGCAAATTTTAATTGCGCCAGGGATTGCCTTTTCTATAGTAAATTTTTCACAAATTAATTTTTTATTTTCGCAAATTTTAATTGAGCCAGGGATTGCCCTTTCTATAGTAAATTTTTCAAAAAATAATTTTTTACTGTCGCAGATTTTAATTGCGAAAGGGATTGCCTTTCCTACAGTAAATTTTTCAAAAAATAATTTTCTACTGTCGCCAATTTTAATTGCGCCAGGGATTGCCTTTTCTATAGTAAATTTTTCACAAATTAATTTTTTACTGTCGCAAATTTTAATTGCGCCAGGGATTGCCTTTCTATAGTAAATTTTTCAAAAAATAATTTTTTACTGTCGCAAATTTTAATTGCGCCAGGGATTGCCTTTTCTACAGTAAATTTTTCAAAAAATTATTTTCTACTGACGCAAATTTTAAATACGCCAGGGATTGCCTTTTCTACAGTAAATTTTTCAAAAAATAATTTTTTATTGTCGCAAATTGTATATACGCCAGGTATTGTCTTTTCTATAGCAAATTTTTCAAAATTTAATTTTATACTGTCGCAAATTTTAATTGCGCCAGGGATTGCCTTTTCTATAGTAAATTTTTCAAAAATTAATTTTTTACTGTCGCAAATTTTAATTACGCCAGGGATTGCCTTTCTATAGTAAATTTTTCACAAATTAATTTTTTACTGTCGCAAATTTTAAATACGCCAGGGATTGCCTTTTCTATAGTAAATTTTTCACAAATTAATTTTTTACTCTCGCAGATTTTAAATCCGCCAGGGATTGCCTTTTCTATAGTAAATTGTTCAAAAATTAATTTTCTACTGTCGCAAATTTTAATTTCGCCAGGGATTGCCTTTTCTATAGTAAATTTTTCACAAATTAATTTTTTACTATCGCAAATTTTAATTGCGCCAGGTATTGCCTTTTCTATAGTAAATTTTTCAAAAAATTATTTTTTACTGTCGCAAATTTTAATTGCGCCAGGGATGGCCTTTTCTACAGTACATTTTTCAAAAAATAATTTTCTACTGTCGCAAATTTTAATTGCGCCAGGGATTGCCTTTTCTATAGTAAATTTTTCACAAATTAATTTTTTACTGTCGCAAATTTTAATTGCGCCAGGGATTGCCTTATCTATAGTAAATTTTTCAAAAAATAATTTTTTACTGTCGCAAATTTTAATTGCGCCAGGGATTGCCTTTTCTACAGTAAATTTTTCAAAAAATAATTTTCTACTGACGCAAATTTTAAATACGCCAGGGATTGCCTTTTCTACAGTAAATTTTGCAAAAAATAATTTTTTATTGTCGCAAATCTTAAATACGCCAGGGATTGCCTTTTCTATAGTAAATTTTGCAAAAAAATAATTTTTTACTGTCGCAAATTTTAATTGCGCCAGGGATTGCCTTTTCTACAGTAAATTTTTCAAAAAATAATTTTTTACTGTCGCAAATTTTAAATATGCCTTTTCTATACTAAATTTTTCAAAATTTAATTTTATACTGTCGCAAATTTTAATTGCGCCATGGATTGCCTTTTCTATAGTAAATTTTTCAAAAATTAATTTTTTACTGTCGCAAATTTTAAATACGCCAGGGACTGCTTTTTCTATAGTAAATTTTTCACAAATTAATTTTTTACTGTCGCAAATTTTAATTGCGCCAGGGATTGCCTTTTCTATAGTAAATTTTTCAAAAAATAATTTTTTACTGTCGCAAATTTTAATTGCGCCAGGGATTGCCTTTTCTACAGTAAATTTTTCAAAAAATTATTTTCTACTGACGCAAATTTTAAATACGCCAGGGATTGCCTTTTCTACAGTAAATTTTTCAAAAAATAATTCTTTATTGTCGCAAATTTTATATACGCCAGGTATTGCCTTTTCTATAGCAAATTTTTCAAAATTTAATTCTATACTGTCGCAAATTTTAATTGCGCCAGGGATTGCCTTTTCTATAGTAAATTTTTCAAAAATTAATTTTTTACTGTCGCAAATTTTAATTACGCCAGGGATTGCCTTTTCTATAGTAAATTTTTCACAAATTAATTTTTTACTGTCGCAAATTTTAAATACGCCAGGGATTGCCTTTTCTATAGTAAATTTTTCACAAATTAATTTTTTACTGTCGCAGATTTTAAATCCGTCAGGGATTGCCTTTTCTACAGTAAATTGTTCAAAAATTAATTTTCTACTGTCGCAAATTTTAATTTTGCCAGGGATGGCCTTTTCTACAGTACATTTTTCAAAAAATAATTTTCTACTGACGCAAATTTTAAATACGCCAGGGATTGCCTTTTCTACAGTAAATTTTGCAAAAAATAATTTTTTATTGTCGCAAATTTTAAATACGCCAGGGATTGCCTTTTCTATAGTAAATTTTTCACAAATTAATTTTTTACTATCGCAAATTTTAATTGCGCCAGGTATTGCCTTTTCTATAGTAAATTTTTCAAAAAATTATTTTTTACTGTCGCAAATTTTAATTGCGCCAGGGATGGCCTTTTCTACAGTACATTTTTCAAAAAATAATTTTCTACTGTCGCAAATTTTAATTGCGCCAGGGATTGGCTTTTCTATAGTAAATTTTTCACACATTAATTTTTTACTGTCGCAAATTTTAATTGCGCCAGGGATTGCCTTATCTATAGTAAATTTTTCAAAAAATAATTTTTTACTGTCGCAAATTTTAATTGCGCCAGGGATTGCCTTTTCTACAGTAAATTTTTCAAAAAATAATTTTCTACTGACGCAAATTTTAAATACGCCAGGGATTGCCTTTTCTACAGTAAATTTTGCAAAAAATAATTTTTTATTGTCGCAAATTTTAAATACGCCAGGGTTTGCCTTTTATATAGTAAATTTTGCAAAAAAATAATTTTTTACTGTCGCAAATTTTAATTGCGCCAGGGATTGCATTTTCTACAGTAAATTTTTCAAAAAATAATTTTTTACTGTCGCAAATTTTAAATATGCCTTTTCTATACTAAATTTTTCAAAATTTAATTTTATACTGTCGCAAATTTTAATTGCGCCATGGATTGCCTTTTCTATAGTAAATTTTTCAAAAATTAATTTTTTACTGTCGCAAATTTTAAATACGCCAGGGACTGCTTTTTCTATAGTAAATTTTTCACAAATTAATTTTTTACTGTCGCAAATTTTAATTGCGCCAGGGATTGCCTTTTCTATAGTAAATTTTTCAAAAAATAATTTTTTAATGTCGCAAATTTTAATTGCGCCAGGGATTGCCTTTTCTACAGTAAATTTTACACAAATTAATTTTTTACTGTCGCAAATTTTAAATACGCCAGGGATTGCCTCTTCTATAGTAAATTATTCAAAAAATAATTTTTTACTGTCGCAAATTTTAATTGCGCCAGGGATTGCCTTTTCTATAGTAAATTTTTCACAAATTAATTTTTTACTGTCGCAAATTTTAATTGCGCCAGGGATTGCCTTTTCTATAGTAAATTTTTCAAAAAATAATTTTTTACTGTCGCAATTTTTAATTGCGCCAGGGATTGCCTTTTCTACAGTAAATTTTTCAAAAAATAATTTTCTACTGTCGCAAATTTTAATTGCGCCAGGGATTGTCTTTTCTATAGTAAATTTTTCACAAATTAATTTTTACTGTCGCAAATTTTAATTGCGCCAGGGATTGCCTTTTCTATAGTAAATTTTTCAAAAAATAATTTTTTACTGGCGCAATTTTTATTGCGCCACGGATTGCCTTTTCTACAATAAATTTTTCAAAATATAATTTTCTACTGACGCAAATTTTAAATACGCCAGGGATTGCTTTTTCTACAGTAGATTTTTCAAAAAATAATTTTTTATTGTCGCAAATTTTAAATACGCCAGGTATTGCCTTTTCTATAGTAAATTTTTCAAAAAATAATTTTATGCTGTCGCTAATTTTAATTGCGCCAGGGATTGCCTTTTCTACAGTAAATTTTTCACAAATTAATTTTTTACTGTCGCAAATTTTAAATACGCCAGGGATTGCCTTTTGTATAGTAAATTTTTCACAAATTAATTTTTTACTGTCGCAAATTTTAAATCCGCCAGGGATTGCCTTTTCTATAGTAAATTGTTCAAAAATTAATTTTCTACTGTCGCAAATTTTAATTGCGCCAGGGATTGCCTTTTATATAGTAAATTTTTCAAAATTTAATTTTATACTGTCGCAAATTTTAAATACGCCAGAGAATACCTTTCCTATAGTAAATTTTTCAAAAAATAATTTTTTACTGTCGCAAATTTTAATTACGCCAGGGATTGCCTTTTCTTTAGTAAATTTTGACAAAAAATAAGTTTTTACTGTCGCAAATTTTAATTGCGCCAGGGATTGCCTTGTATACAGTAAATTTTTCAAAAAATAATTTTTTACTGTCGCAAATTTTAAATACGCCAGGGATTGCCTTTTCTATAGTATATTATTAAAAAAATAAGTTTTTAAAGTCGCAAGTTTTAATTGCGCCAGGGATTGCCTTTTCTACAGTAAATTTTTCAAAAAATAATTTTTTACTGTCGCAAATTTTAAATCCGCAAGGGATTGCCTTTTCTATAGTAAATTATTCAAAAAATAATTTTTTACTCTCGCAAATTTTAATTGCGTCAGGGATTGCCTTTTCTGTAGTAAATTTTTCAAAAAATAATTTTTTACTTTCGCAAATTTTAATTGCGCCAGGGATTGCCTTTTCTATAGTATATTTTTCAAAAAATAATTTTTTTACTGTCGCAAATTTTAATACGCCAGGGATTGTCTTTTCTATAGTAAATTATTCAAAACATAATTTTTTACTGTCGCAAGTTTTAATTACGCCAGGCATTGCCTTTTCTATAGTAAATTATTCAAAAAATAATTTTATACTGTCGCAATTTTAAATATGCCAGGGATTGCCTCTTCCTATAGTAAATTATTCAAAAAATAGTTTTTTTACTGTCGCAAATTTTAATTGCGCCAGGGATTACCTTTTCTATAGTAAATTTTTCAAAAAATAATTTTATACTGTCGCAAATTTTAATTACGCCAGGGATTACCTTTTCTATAGTAAATTTTTCAAAAATTAATTTTTTTACTTTCGCAAATTTTAAATCCGCCGGGGATTGAATTTTCTACAGTAAATTTTTCAAAAAATAATTTTCTACTGTCGCAAATTTTAATCGCGCCCGGGATTGCCCTTTCTACAGTAAATTTTTCAAAAATAATTTTCTACTGTCGCAAATTTTAATTGCGCCAGGGATTGCCTTTTCTATAGTAAATTTTTCACAAATTAATTTTTTACAGTCGCAAATTTTAATTGCGCCAGGGATTGCCTTTTCTATAGTAAATTTTTCAAAAAATAATTTTTTACTGTCGCAAATTTTAATTGCGCCAGGGATTGCCTTTTCTACAGTAAATTTTTCAAAAAATAATTTTCTACTCTCGCAAATTTTAATTGCGCCAGGGATTGCCTTTTCTATAGTAAATTTTTCAAATTTAATTTTATACTGTCGCAAATTTTAAATCCGCCAGGGATTGAATTTTCTACAGTAAATTTTTCAAAAAATAATTTTTACTGTCGCAAATCTTAGTTGCGCCAGGGATTGCCTTTTCTATAGTAAAGTTTTCAAAAAATAATTTTTTACTGTCACAAATTTTTAATTGCGCCAGAGATTGCCTTTTCTACAGTAAATTTTTACTGTAGAAAAATTTTAAATACGCCAGGGATTGCCCTTTTCTAAAGAAAATTATTCAAAAATAATTTTTTACTGTCGCAAATTTTAATTGCGCTAGATATTGCCTTTTCTATAGTAAATTTTTCAAAATTTAATTTTTTACTGTCGCAAATTTTAATTGCGCCAGTGATTGCCTTTTCTACAGTAAATTTTTCAAAAAATAATTTTTTACTGTCGCAAATTTTAAATACGCCAGGGATTGCCTTTTTTATAGTAAATTTTGCAAAAAAATAATTTTTTATTGTCGCAAATTTTAATTGCACCAGGGAATGCCTTTTCTACAGTAAATTTTACAAAAAATAATTTTATACTGTCGCGAATTTTAATTACGCCAGGGATTGCCTTTTCTATAGTAAATTTTCCAAAAAAATAATTTTTTTACTGTCGCAAATTGTAATTGCGCCAGGGATTACTTTTTCTATAGTAAATTTTTCAAAAATTAATTTTTTACTGTCGTAAATTTTAATTGCGGCAGGGATTGAATTTTCTACAGTAAATTTTCCAAAAATTAATTTTTTATTGCCGCAATGTTTAATTGCG
Organism: Dioctria linearis; assembly: GCA_963930735.1. NCBI lineage: Eukaryota > Metazoa > Arthropoda > Insecta > Diptera > Asilidae > Dioctria > Dioctria linearis. The sequence goes on along the minus strand of CAWVNZ010001748.1, from coordinate 116,298 downwards.
GCAAGGATTGCCTTTTCTATAGTAAATTATTCAAAAATAATTGTCTACTGTCACAAATTTTAATTGCGGCAGGGATTGAATTTTCTATAGTAAATTTTGCAAAAAAATAATTTTTTACTGTCGCAAATTTTAATTACGCCAGGGATTTCCTTTTCTATAGTAAATTTTTCAAAATTTAATTTTATACTGTCGCAAATTTTAAATACACCAGGGATTACCTTTTCTATAGTAAATTTTTCAAAACATAATTTTTTACTGTCGCAAATTTTAATTACGCCAGAGATTGCCATTTCTATAGTAAATTTTTCAAAATTTAATTTTATACTGTCGCAAATTATAATTGCCCCAGGGATTGCCTGTTCTACAGTAAATTTTTCAAAAAATAATTTTTTACTGTCGCAAATTTTAATTGCACCAGGGATTGCCTTTTCTATAGTAAATTTTTCAGAAATTAATTTTTTACTGTCGCAAATTTTAATTGCGCCAGGGATTGCCTTTTCTCTAGTAAATTTTTCAAAATTTAATTTTATACTGTCGCAAATTTTAAATACGCCAGGGATTACCTTTTCTATAGTAAATTATTCAAAATATAATTTTTTACTGTCGCAAATTTTAATTGCGCCAGGCATTTCTTTTCTATAGTAAATTTTTCAAATTTAATTTTATACTGTCGCAAATTTTAAATACGCCAGGGATTACCTTTTCTATAGTAAATTATTCAAAAAATAATTTTTTACTGTCGCAAATTTTAATTACGGCAGGGATTGCCTTTTCTATAGTAAATTTTTCAAAATTTAATTTTATACTGTGGCAATTTTAATTGCGCCAGGGATTGCCTTTTCTATAGTAAATTTTTCAAAATTAATTTTATACTGTCGCAAATTATAATTGCGCCAGGGATTGCCTTTTCTACAGTAAATTTTTCAAAAATAATTTTTTACTGTCGCACATTTTAAATACGCCAGGGATTGCCTTTTCTATAGTAAATTTTGCAAAAAATAATTTTTTACTGTCGCAAATTTTAATTACGCCAGGGATTGCCTTTTCTATAGTAAATTTTGCAAAAAATAATTTTATACTGTCGCAAATTTTAATTGCGCCAGGGATTGCCTTTTCTATAGTAAATTTTTCAAAAATTAATTTTTTACTGTCGCAAATTTTAATTGCGGCAGGGTTTGAATTTGCTACAGTAAATTTTTCAAAAATTAATTTTTTACTGTCGAAAATTTTAATTGCGCCAGGGATTGAATTTTCTACAGTAAATTTTTCAAAAAAAAAATTTTTTATTGTCGCAAGTTTTAATTGCGCCAGGGATTGCCTTTTCTACAGTAAATTTTTCAAAAAATAATTTTTTACTGTCGCAAATTTTAAATACGCCAGGGATTGCCTTTTCTATAGTAAATTTTTCACAAGTTAATTTTTTACTGTCGCAAATTTTAATTGCGCCAGGGATTGCCTTTTCTATAGTAAATTATTCAAAAAAATAATATTTTTACTGTCGCAAATTTTAATTACGCCAGGTATTGCCTTTTCTATAGTAAATTTTTCAAAATTTAATTTTATACTGTCGTAAATTCCAGGGATTGCCTTTTCTATAGTAAATTTTTCAAAAATTATTTTTATACTGTCGCAAATTTTAAATACGCCAGGTATTACCTTTTCTATAGTAAATTTTTCAAAAAATATTTTTTTACTGTCGCAAGCTTTAATTACGCCAGGAATTGCGTTTTCTATAGTAAATTTTTCAAAAAATAATTTTTTACTGTCGCAAATTTTAAATACGCCCGGGATTGTCTTTTCTATAGTAAATTTTTCAAAAATTAATTTTTTACTGTCGCAAATTTTAAATACGCCAGGGATTGCCTTTTCTATAGTAAATTATTCAAAAAATATTTTTTTACTGTCGCAAATTTTAATTACGCCAGGGATTGCCTTTCCTATAGTAAATTGTTCAAAAATTAATTTTTTACTGTCGCAAATTTTAAATACGCCAGGGATTGCCTATTCTATAGTAAATTTTCAAAAAATATTTTTTAACGGTCGCAAATTTTAATTGCGCCAGGGATTGCCTTTTCTATAGTAAATTTTTCAAAAATTAATTTTATACTGTCGAAAATTTTAATTACGCCGGGGATTGCCTTTTCTATAGTAAATTTTTCAAAAATTGATTTTTTATTGTCGCAAATTTTACATACGCCAGGGATTGCCTTTTCTATAGTAAATTTTGCAAAAAATAATTTTTAACTGTCGCAAATTTTAAATACGCCAGGGATTGCCTCTTCTATAGTAAATTTTTCAAAAAATTATTTTTGACTGTCGCAAATTTTAATTACGCCAGGGATTGCCTTTTCTATAGTAAATTTTTCACAAATTAATTTTTTACTGTCGCAAATTTTAATTGCGCCAGGGATTGCATTTTCTCTAGTAAATTTTTCAAAAAATAATTTTTTACTGTCGCAAATATTAATTGCGCCAGGGATTGCCTTTTCTATAGTAAATTTTTCAAAATTATTTTTTTACTGTGGCAAGTTTTAATTGCGCCAGGGATTGCCTTTTCTACAGTAAATTTTTCACAAATTAATTTTTTACTGTTGCAAATTTTAATTGCGCCAGGGATTGCCTTTTCTATAGTAAATTTTTCAAAATTTAATTTTTTACTCTCGCAAATTGTAATTGCGCCAGGGATTACCTTTTCTATAGTAAATTTTGCAAAAAGTAATTTTCTACTGTCGCAAATTTTAATTGCGCCAGGGATTGCCTTTTCTATAGTAAATTTTTCAAAAAATAATTTTTTACTGTCGAAAATTTTAATTGCGCCAGGGATTGCCGTTTCTATAGTAAATTTTTCAAAAAATAATTTTTTACTGTCGCAAATTTTAAATAACCCAGGGATTGCCTTATCTATAGTAAATTATTCAAAAAATAATTTTTTATTGTCGCAAATTTTAAATACGCCAAGGATTGCCTTTTCTATAGTAAATTATTCACAAATTAATTTTTTACTGTCGCAAATTTTAATTGCGGCAGGGATTGAATTTTCTTTAGTAAATTATTCAAAAAATATTTTTTTACTGTCGCAAATTTCAAATACGCCAGGGAGTGCCTTTTCTATAGTAAATTTTTCAAAAATTAATTTTTTACTGTCGCAAATTTTAAATGCGCCAGGAATTGCCTTTTCTATGGTAAATTTTTCAAAAAATAATTTTTTACTGTCGCAAATTTTAATTCCGCCAGGGATTGCCTATTCTACAGTAAATTTTTCAAAAATAATTTTTTACTGTCGCAAATTGTAATTGCGCCAGTGATTACCTTTTCTATAGTAAATTTTTCAAAAAATAATTTTTTACTGTCGCAAATTTTAACTGCGCCAGGGATTGACTTTTCTATAGTAAATTATTCAAAAAATAATTTTTTACTGTCGCAAATTTTAATTGCGCCAGGGATTGCCTTTTCTACAGTAAATTTTTCAAAATTTAATTTTATACCGTCGCAAATTTTAATTGCGCCAGGGATTGCCTTTTCTATAGTAAATTTTTCAAAAATAATTTTTTACTGTCGCAAAATTTAAATCCGCCAGGGATTGCCTTTTCTATAGTAAATTATTCAAAAAATAATTTTTTATTGTCGCAAGTTTTAATTACGCCAGGGATTTCCTTTTCTATAGTACATTGTTCAAAAATTAATTTTTTACTGTCGCAAGTTTTAACTGCGCCAGGTATTGCCTTTACTACAGTAAATTTTGCAAAAAATAATTTTTTACTGTCGCAAATTTTAATTGCGCCAGGGATTGCATTTTCTATAGTAAATTTTTCAAAAATTAATTTTATACTGTCGCAAATTTTAATTGCGCCAGGGATTGCCTTTTCTACAGTAAATTTTTCCAAAAATCATTTTTTACTGTCGCAAATTTTAATTGCGCCAGGGATTGCCTTTTCTATAGTAAACTTTTCAAAAAATAATTTTTTACTGCCGCAAAATTTAAATCCGCCAGGGGTTGCCTTTTCTATAGTAAATTATTCAAAAAATAATTTTTTACTGTCGCAAGTTTTAATTACGACAGGGATTGCCTTTTCTATAGTACATTGTTCAAAAATTAATTTTTTACTGTCGCAAGTTTTAACTGCGCCAGGGATTGCCTTTACTACAGTAAATTTTGCAAAAAATAATTTTTTACTGTCGCAAATTTTAATTGCGCCAGGGATTGCATTTTCTATAGTAAATTTTTCAAAAATTAATTTTATACTGTCGCAAATTTTAATTGCGCCAGGGATTGCCTTTTCTACAGTAAATTTTTCCAAAAATAATTTTTTACTGTCGCAAATTTTAATTGCGCCAGGGATTGCCTCTTCTACAGTAAATTATTCAAAAAATAATTTTTTACTGTCGCAAGTTTTAATTACGCCAGGGATTGCCTTTTCTCTAGTAAATTTTTCAAAAATTAATTTTTTACTGTCGCAAATTTTAAATACGCCAGGGATTGCCATTTCTACAGTAAATTTTGCAAAAATAATTTTTTACTGTCGCAAATTTTAAATACGCCAGGGATTGCCTTTTCTATAGTAAATTTTCAAAAAATAATTTTTTACTGTCGCAAATTTTAATTGCGCCAGGGATTGCTTTTTCTATAGTAAATTATTCACAAATTAATTTTTTACTGTCGCAAATTTTAAATACGCCAGGGATTGCCTTTTCTATAGTAAATTGTTCAAAAATTAATTTTTTACTGTCGCAAATTTTAAATACGCCAGGGATTGCCTTTTCTATAGTAAATTTTTCACAAATTAATTTTTTACTGTCGCAAATTTTAATTACGCCAGGGATTGCCTCTTCTATAGTAAATTATTCACAAATTAATTTTTTACTGTCGCAAATTTTAAATACGCCACGGATTGCCTTTTCTATAGTAAATTTTGCAAAAAAATAATTTTTTACTGTCGCAAATTGTAATTGCGCCAGGGATTACCTTTTCTATAGTAAATTTTTCAAAAAATAATTTTTTATTGTCGCAAATTTTAATTACGCCAGGGATTGTCTTTTCTATAGTAAATTTTTCAAAAAATAATTTTTTACTGTCGCAAATTTTAATTGCGCCAGGGATTGCCTTTTCTGCAGTAAATTTTTCAAAAAATTATTTTTTACTGTCGCAAATTTTAAATACGCCAGGGATTGCCTTTTCTATAGTAAATTTTTCAAAAAATAATTTTTTACTGACGCAAATTTTAATTGCGCCAGGGATTGCCTTTTCTATAGTAAATTATTCACAAATTAATTTTTTACTGTCGCAAATTTTAAATATGCCAGCGATTGCCTTTTCTATAGTAAATTGTTCAAAAATTAATTTTTTACTGTCGCAAATTTTAAATACGCCAGGGATTGCCTTTTCTATAGTAAATTTTTCACAAATTAATTTTTTACTGTCGCAAATTTTAATTACGCTAGGGATTGCCTTTTCTATAGTAAATTATTCACAAATTAATTTTTTACTGTCGCAAATTTTAATTACGCCAGGGATTGCCTTTTCTATAGTAAATTTTTCAAAATTTAATTTTATGCTGTCGCAAATTTTAATTAGTCCGGGATTGCCTTTTCTATAGTAAATTTTTCAAAAAATAATTTTCTACTGCCGCAAATTTTAATTACGCCAGGGATTGCCTTTTCTATAGTAAATTTTTCAAAAAATAATTTTTTACTGTCGCAAATTTTAATTGCGCCAGGGATTGTCTTTTCTACAGTAAATTTTTCAAAAAATAATTTTCTACTGTCGCAAATTTTAAATACGCCAGGGATTGCCTTTTCTACAGTAAATTTTTCAAAAAATAATTTTTTACTGTCGCAAATTTTAATTACGCCAGGGATTGCCTTTTCTATAGTAAATTTTTCAAAATTTAATTTATACTGTCGCACATTTTAATTGCGCAGGGATTGCCTTTTCTATAGTAAATTTTTCAAAAATTAATTTTATACTGTCGCAAATTTTAAATACGCCAGGGATTGCCTTTTCTACAGTAAATTTTTCAAAAAATAATTTTTTACTGTCGCAAATTTTAATTACGCCAGGGATTGCCTTTTCTATAGTAAATTTTTCAAAATTTAATTTATACTGTCGCACATTTTAATTGCGCAGGGATTGCCTTTTCTATAGTAAATTTTTCAAAAATTAATTTTATACTGTCGCAAATTTTAATTACGCCAGGGATTGCCATTTCTATGGTAAATTTTTCAAAAAATAATTTTCTACTGTCGCAAATTTTAATTGCGCCAGGGATTGCCTTTTCTACAGGTAAATTTTTCAAAAAATATTTTCTACTGTCGCAAATTTTAATTGCGCCATGGATTGCCTTTTCTATAGTAAATTTTTCACAAATTAATTTTTTACTGTCGCAAATTTTAATTGCGCCAGGGATTGCCTTTTCTATAGTAAATTTTTCAAAACATAATTTTTTACTGTCGCAAATTTTAATTGCGCCAGGGATTGCCATTTCTACAGTAATTTTTTCAAAAAATAATTTTCTACAGACGCAAATTTTAAATACGCCAGGGATTGCCATTTCTACAGTAAATTTTTCAAAAAATAATTTTTTATTGTCGCAAATTTTAAATATGCCAGGGATTGCCTTTTCTATAGTAAATTTTTCAAAAATTAATTTTTTTCTGTCGCAAATTTTAAATACGACAGGGATTGCCTTTTCTACAGTAAATTTTTCAAAAAATAATTTTTTATTGTCGCAAATTTTAAATACGCCAGGGATTGCCTTTTCTATAGTAAATTTTTCAAAAATTAATTTTTTTCTGTCGCAAATTTTAATTACGCCAGGGATTGCCTTTTCTACAGTGAATTGTTCAAAAATTAATTTTCTACTGTCGCAAATTTTAATTGCGCCAGGGATTGCCTTTTCTATAGTAAATTTTTCAAAAAATAATTTTGTACTGTCGCAAATTTTAAATACGCCAGGGATTACCTTTTCTATAGTAAATTTTTCAAAAAATAATTTTTTTATTGTCGCAAATTTTAAATGCGCCAGGGATTGCCTTTTCTATAGTAAATTTTTCAAAAAATTATTTTTTACTGTCGCAAATTTTAATTGCGCCAGGGATTGCCTTTTCTACAGTAAATTTTTCAAAAATAATTTTTTACTGTCGCAAATTTTAAATACGCCAGGGATTGCCTTTTCTATAGTAAATTATTCAAAAAATAATTATTTACTGTCTCAAGTTTTAATTGCGCCAGGGATTGCCTTTTCTACAGTAAATTTTTCAAAAAATAATTTTTTACTGTCGCAAATTTTAAATCCGCCAGGGATTGCCTTTTCTATAGTAAATTATTCAAAAAATAATTTTTAACTGTCGCAAATTTTAAATGCGCCAGGGATTGCCTTTTCTATAGTAAATTTTTCAAAAAATAATTTTTTACTGTCGCAAATTTTAATTGCGCCAGGGATTGCCTTTTCTACAGTAAATTTTTCAAAAAATAATTTTTTACTGTCGCAAATTTTAAATACGCCAGGGATTGCCTTTTCTATAGTAAATTATTCAAAAAATAATTTTTTACTGTCGCAAATTTTAATTGCGCCAGGGATTACCTTTCTATAGTAAATTTTTCAAAAAATAATTTTATACTGTCGCAAATTTTAATTACGCCAGGGATTGCCTTTTCTATAGTAAATTTTTCAAAAATTAATTTTTTACTGTCGCAAATTTTAAATCCGCCAGGGATTGAATTTTCTACAGTAAAGTTTTCCAAAAATAATTTTCTACTGTAGCAAATTTTAATTGCGCCCGGGATTGCTTTTTCTACAGTAAATTTTTCAAAAAATAATTTTCTACTGTCGCAAATTTTAATTGCGCCAGGGATTGCCTTTTCTATAGTAAATTTTTCACAAATTAATTTTTTACTTTCGCAAATTTTAATTGAGCCAGGGATTGCCCTTTCTATAGTAAATTTTTCAAAAAATAATTTTTTACTGTCGCAGATTTTAATTGCGAAAGGGATTGCCTTTCCTACAGTAAATTTTTCAAAAAATAATTTTCTACTGTCGCCAATTTTAATTGCGCCAGGGATTGCCTTTTCTATAGTAAATTTTTCACAAATTAATTTTTTACTGTCGCAAATTTTAATTGCGCCAGGGATTGCCTTTCTATAGTAAATTTTTCAAAAAATAATTTTTTATTGTCGCAAATTTATAGTAAATTTTTCAAAAATTAATTTTTTACTGTCGCAAATTTTAATTACGCCAGGGATTGCCTTTCTATAGTAAATTTTTCACAAATTAATTTTTTACTGTCGCAAATTTTAAATACGCCAGGGATTGCCTTTTCTATAGTAAATTTTTCACAAATTAATTTTTTACTGTCGCAGATTTTAAATCCGCCAGGGATTGCCTTTTCTATAGTAAATTGTTCAAAAATTAATTTTCTACTGTCGCAAATATTAATTTCGCCAGGGATTGCCTTTTCTATAGTAAATTTTTCACAAATTAATTTTTTACTATCGCAAATTTTAATTGCGCCAGGTATTGCCTTTTCTATAGTAAATTTTTCAAAAAATTATTTTTTACTGTCGCAAATTTTAATTGCGCCAGGGATGGCCTTTTCTACAGTACATTTTTCAAAAAATAATTTTCTACTGTCGCAAATTTTAATTGCGCCAGGGATTGCCTTTTCTATAGTAAATTTTTCACAAATTAATTTTTTACTGTCGCAAATTTTAATTGCGCCAGGGATTGCCTTATCTATAGTAAATTTTTCAAAAAATAATTTTTTACTGTCGCAAATTTTAATTGCGCCAGGGATTGCCTTTTCTACAGTAAATTTTTCAAAAAATAATTTTCTACTGACGCAAATTTTAAATACGCCAGGGATTGCCTTTTCTACAGTAAATTTTGCAAAAAATAATTTTTTATTGTCGCAAATCTTAAATACGCCAGGGATTGCCTTTTCTATAGTAAATTTTGCAAAAAAATAATTTTTTACTGTCGCAAATTTTAATTGCGCCAGGGATTGCCTTTTCTACAGTAAATTTTTCAAAAAATAATTTTTTACTGTCGCAAATTTTAAATATGCCTTTTCTATACTAAATTTTTCAAAATTTAATTTTATACTGTCGCAAATTTTAATTGCGCCATGGATTGCCTTTTCTATAGTAAATTTTTCAAAAATTAATTTTTTACTGTCGCAAATTTTAAATACGCCAGGGACAGCTTTTTCTATAGTAAATTTTTCACAAATTAATTTTTTACTGTCGCAAATTTTAATTGCGCCAGGGATTGCCTTTTCTATAGTAAATTTTTCCAAAAATAATTTTTTACTGTCGCAAATTTTAATTGCGCCAGGGATTGCCTTTTCTACAGTAAATTTTTCAAAAAATTATTTTCTACTGACGCAAATTTTAAATACGCCAGGGATTGCCTTTTCTACAGTAAATTTTTCAAAAAATAATTCTTTATTGTCGCAAATTTTATATACGCCAGGTATTGCCTTTTCTATAGCAAATTTTTCAAAATTTAATTTTATACTGTCGCAAATTTTAATTGCGCCAGGGATTGCCTTTTCTATAGTAAATTTTTCAAAAATTAATTTTTTACTGTCGCAAATTTTAATTACGCCAGGGATTGCCTTTTCTATAGTAAATTTTTCACAAATTAATTTTTTACTGTCGCAAATTTTAAATACGCCAGGGATTGCCTTTTCTATAGTAAATTTTTCACAAATTAATTTTTTACTGTCGCAGATTTTAAATCCGTCAGGGATTGCCTTTTCTACAGTAAATTGTTCAAAAATTAATTTTCTACTGTCGCAAATTTTAATTTCGCCAGGGATGGCCTTTTCTACAGTACATTTTTCAAAAAATAATTTTCTACTGACGCAAATTTTAAATACGCCAGGGATTGCCTTTTCTACAGTAAATTTTGCAAAAAATAATTTTTTATTGTCGCAAATTTTAAATACGCCAGGGATTGCCTTTTCTATAGTAAATTTTTCACAAATTAATTTTTTACTATCGCAAATTTTAATTGCGCCAGGTATTGCCTTTTCTATAGTAAATTTTTCAAAAAATTATTTTTTACTGTCGCAAATTTTAATTGCGCCAGGGATGGCCTTTTCTACAGTACATTTTTCAAAAAATAATTTTCTACTGTCGCAAATTTTAATTGCGCCAGGGATTGCCTTTTCTATAGTAAATTTTTCACACATTAATTTTTTACTGTCGCAAATTTTAATTGCGCCAGGGATTGCCTTATCTATAGTAAATTTTTCAAAAAATAATTTTTTACTGTCGCAAATTTTAATTGCGCCAGGGATTGCCTTTTCTACAGTTATTTTTTCAAAAAATAATTTTCTACTGACGCAAATTTTAAATACGCCAGGGATTGCCTTTTCTACAGTAAATTTTGCAAAAAATTATTTTTTATTGTCGCAAATTTTAAATACGCCAGGGTTTGCCTTTTATATAGTAAATTTTGCAAAGAAATAATTTTTTACTGTCGCAAATTTTAATTGCGCCAGGGATTGCCTTTTCTACAGTAAATTTTTCAAAAAATAATTTTTTACTGTCGCAAATTTTAAATATGCCTTTTCTATACTAAATTTTTCAAAATTTAATTTTATACTGTCGCAAATTTTAATTGCGCCATGGATTGCCTTTTCTATAGTAAATTTTTCAAAAATTAATTTTTTACTGTCGCAAATTTTAAATACGCCAGGGACTGCTTTTTCTATAGTAAATTTTTCACAAATTAATTTTTTACTGTCGCAAATTTTAATTGCGCCAGGGATTGCCTTTTCTATAGTAAATTTTTCAAAAAATTATTTTTTATTGTCGCAAATTTTAATTGCGCCAGGGATTGCCTTTTCTACAGTAAATTTTACACAAATTAATTTTTTACTGTCGCAAATTTTAAATACGCCAGGGATTGCCTCTTCTATAGTAAATTATTCAAAAAATAATTTTTTACTGTCGCAAATTTTAATTGCGCCAGGGATTACCTTTTCTATAGTAAATTTTTCAAAAAATAATTTTATACTGTCGCAAATTTTAATTTCGCCAGGGATTGCCTTTTCTATAGTAAATTTTTCAAAAATTAATTTTTTACTGTCGGAAATTTTAAATCCGCCAGGGATTGAATTTTCTACAGTAAATTTTTCAAAAAATTATTTTCTACTGTCGCAAAGTTTAATTGCGCCCGGGACTGCCTTTTCTATAGTAAATGTTTCAAAAAATAATTTTCTACTGTCGCAAATTTTAATTGCGCCAGGGATTGCCTTTTCTATAGTAAATTTTTCACAAATTAATTTTTTACTGTCGCAAATTTTAATTGCGCCAGGGATTGCCTTTTCTATAGTAAATTTTTCAAAAAATAATTTTTTACTGTCGCAAATTTTAATTGCGCCAGGGATTGCCTTTTCTACAGTAAATTTTTCAAAAAATAATTTTCTACTGTCGCAAATTTTAATTGCGCCAGGGATTGCCTTTTCTATAGTAAATTTTTCACAAATTAATTTTTTACTGTCGCAAATTTTAATTGCGCCAGGGATTGCCTTTTCTATAGTAAATTTTTCAAAAAATAATTTTTTACTGTCGCAATTTTTAATTGCGCCAGGGATTGCCTTTTCTACAGTAAATTTTTCAAAAAATAATTTTCTACTGTCGCAAATTTTAATTGCGCCAGGGATTGTCTTTTCTATAGTAAATTTTTCACAAATTAATTTTTTACTGTCGCAAATTTTAATTGCGCCAGGGATTGCCTTTACTGTCGGATTGCCTTTTCTACAATAAATTTTTCAAAATATAATTTTCTACTGACGCAAATTTTAAATACGCCAGGGTTTGCTTTTTCTACAGTAGATTTTTCAAAAAATAATTTTTTATTGTCGCAAATTTTAAATACGCCAGGTATTGCCTTTTCTATAGTAAATTTTTCAAAAAATAATTTTATGCTGTCGCTAATTTTAATTGCGCCAGGGATTGCCTTTTCTACAGTAAATTTTTCACAAATTAATTTTTTACTGTCGCAAATTTTAAATACGCCAGGGATTGCCTTTTGTATAGTAAATTTTTCACAAATTAATTTTTTACTGTCGCAAATTTTAAATCCGCCAGGGATTGCCTTTTCTATAGTAAATTGTTCAAAAATTAATTTTCTACTGTCGCAAATTTTAATTGCGCCAGGGATTGTCTTTTCTATAGTAAATTTTTCAAAATTTAATTTTATACTGTCGCAAATTTTAAATACGCCAGAGATTACCTTTCCTATAGTAAATTTTTCAAAAAATAATTTTTTACTGTCGCAAATTTTAATTACGCCAGGGATTGCCTTTTCTTTAGTAAATTTTGCCAAAAAATAAGTTTTTACTGTCGCAAATTTTAATTGCGCCAGGGATTGCCTTGTATACAGTAAATTTTTCAAAAAATAATTTTTTACTGTCGCAAATTTTAAATACGCCAGGGATTGCCTTTTCTATAGTATATTATTCAAAAAATAAGTTTTTAAAGTCGCAAGTTTTAATTGCGCCAGGGATTGCCTTTTCTACAGTAAATTTTTCAAAAAATAATTTTTTACTGTCGCAAATTTTAAATCCGCAAGGGATTGCCTTTTCTATAGTAAATTATTCAAAAAATAATTTTTTACACTCGCAAATTTTAATTGCGTCAGGGATTGCCTTTTCTGTAGTAAATTTTTCAAAAAATAATTTTTTAATTTCGCAAATTTTAATTGCTCCAGGGATTGCCTTTTCTACAGTATATTTTTCAAAAAATAATTTTTTACGGTCGCAAATTTTAAATACGCCAGGGATTGTCTTTTCTATAGTAAATTATTCAAAACATAATTTTTTACTGTCGCAAGTTTTAATTACGCCAGGCATTGCCTTTTCTATAGTAAATTATTCAAAAAATAATTTTATACTGTCGCAAATTTTAAATATGCCAGGGATTGCCTCTTCTATAGTAAATTATTCAAAAAATAATTTTTTACTGTCGCAAATTTTAATTGCGCCAGGGATTACCTTTTCTATAGTAAATTTTTCAAAAAATAATTTTATACTGTCGCAATTTTTAATTACGCCAGGGATTACCTTTTCTATAGTAAATTTTTCAAAAATTAATTTTTTACTTTCGCAAATTTTAAATCCGCCGGGGATTGAATTTTCTACAGTAAATTTTTCAAAAAATAATTTTCTACTGTCGCAAATTTTAATCGCGCCCGGGATTGCCCTTTCTACAGTAAATTTTTCAAAAATAATTTTCTACTGTCGCAAATTTTAATTGCGCCAGGGATTGCCTTTTCTATAGTAAATTTTTCACAAATTAATTTTTTACAGTCGCAAATTTTAATTGCGCCAGGGATTGCCTTTTCTATAGTAAATTTTTCAAAAAATAATTTTTTACTGTCGCAAATTTTAATTGCGCCAGGGATTGCCTTTTCTACAGTAAATTTTTCAAAAAATAATTTTCTACTCTCGCAAATTTTAATTGCGCCAGGGATTGCCTTTTCTATAGTAAATTTTTCAAAATTTAATTTTATACTGTCGCAAATTTTAAATACGCCAGGGATTACCTTTTCTATAGCAAATTTTTCAAAAAATAATTTTTTACTGTCGCAAATTTTAATTACGCCAGGGATTGCCTTTTTTTTAGTAAATTGTGCAAAAAAATATTTTTTTACTGTCGCAAATTTTAATTGCGCCAGGGATTGCCTTTTCTATAGTAAATTTTTCAAAAATTAATTTTCTACTGTCGCAAATTTTAATTACACCAGGGATTGCCTTTTCTATAGTAAATTTTGCAAAAAAAATAATTTTTTACTGTCGCAAATTTTAAATACGCCAGGGATTGCCTTTTCTATAGAAAATTTTTCAAAAACTAATTTTTTGCTGTCGCAAATTTTAAATACGCCAGGGATTGCCTTTTCTATAGTAAATTATTCAAAAAATAATTTTTTAATGTCGGAATTTTTAATTACGCCAGGGATTGCCTTTTCTATAGTAAATTTTTCAAAAATTAATTTTTTACTGTCGCAAATTTTAATTGCGCCAGGGATTGCCTTTTCTATAGTAAATTATCCAAAAAATAATTTTATACTGTCACAAATTTTAAATACGGCAGGGATTGCTTCTTCTATAGTAAATTTTTCAAAAAATAATTTTTTACTGTCGCAAATTTTAATTACGCCAGGGATTGCCTTTTCTATAGTAAACTTTTCAAAAAATAATTTTTTACTCTCGCAAATTTTAAATCCGACAGGGATTGCCTTTTCTATAGTAAATTTTTCAAAAAATAATTTTTTACTGTCGCAAATTTTAAATCCGCCAGGGATTGCCTTTTCTATAGTAAATTTTTCAAAAAATAATTTTTTACTGTCGCAAATTTTAAATAAGCCAGGGATTGCCTTTTCTATAGTAAATTATTCAAAAAATAATTTTTTACTGTCGCAAGTTTTAATTACGCCAGGGATTGCATTTTCTATAGTAAATTTTTCAAAAATTAATTTTTTACTGTCGCAAATTTTAATTGCGCCAGGGATTACCTTTTCTATAGTAAATTTTTCAAAAAATAATTTTATACTGTCGCAAATTTTAATTACGCCAGGGATTGCCTTTTCTATAGTAAATTTTTCAAAAATTAATTTTTTACTGCCGCAAGTTTTAATTACGCCAGGGTTTGCCTTTTCTATAGTAAATTTTTCAAAAAATAATTTTTTACTGTCGCAAATTTTAAATCCGCCAGGGATTGCCTTTTCTATAGTAAATTTTTCAAAAAATAATTTTTTACTGTCGCAAATTTTAAATACGCCAGGGCTTGCATTTTCTATAGTATATTATTCAAAAAATAATTTTTTACTATCGCAAGTTTTAATTACGCCAGGGATTGCCTTTTCTATAGTAAATTTTTCAAAAATTAATTTTTTACTGTCGCACATTTTACTTGCGCCGGGGTTTACCTTTTCTATAGTAAATTTTTCAAAAAATAATTTTATACTGTCGCAAATTTTAATTACGCCAGGGATTGCCTTTTCTATAGTAAATTTTTCAAAAATTAATTTTTTACTGTCGCAAATTTTAAATCCGCCAGGGATTGAATTTTCTACAGTAAATTTTTCAAAAAATAATTTTTTACTGTCGCAAATTTTAGTTGCGCCAGGGATTGCCTTTTCTATAGTAAAGTTTTCAAAAAATAATTTTTTACTGTCACAAATTTTAATTACGCCAGAGATTGCCTTTTCTACAGTAAATTTTTACTGTAGAAAATTTTAAATACGCCAGGGATTGCCTTTTCTAAAGAAAATTATTCAAAAAATAATTTTTTACTGTCGCAAATTTTAATTCCGCCAGGGATTGCCTTTTCTACAGTAAATTTTTCAAAAAATAATTTTTTACTGTCGCAAATTTTAAATCCGCCAACGATTGCCTTTTCTATAGTAAATTATTCAAAAAATAATTTTTTACTGTCGCAAATTTTAATTGCGCCAGGGATTGCCTTTTTTATAGTAAATTTTTCAAAAAATAATTTTTTACTGTCGCAAATTTTAATTGCGCCAGGGATTGCCTTTTCTACAGTAAATTTTTCAAAAAATAATTTTTTACTGTCGCAAATTTTAAATATGCCAGGGATTGCCTTTTCTATAGTAAATTATTCAAAAAATTATTTTTTACTGTCGCAAGTTTTAATTACGCCAGGGATTACCTTTTCTATAGTAAATTTTTCAAAAAATAATTTTATACTGTCGCAAATTTTAATTACGCCAGGGATTGCCTTTTCTATAGTAAATTTTTCAAAAATTAATTTTTTACTGTCGCAAATTTTAATTGCGCCAGGGATTGCCTTTTCTACAGTAAATTTTTCAAAAAATAATTTTTTACTGTCGCAAATTTTAAATCCGCAAGGGATTGCCTTTTCTATAGTAAATTATTCAAAAAATAATTTTTTACACTCGCAAATTTTAATTGCGTCAGGGATTGCCTTTTCTGTAGTAAATTTTTCAAAAAATAATTTTTTAATTTCGCAAATTTTAATTGCTCCAGGGATTGCCTTTTCTACAGTATATTTTTCAAAAAATAATTTTTTACGGTCGCAAATTTTAAATACGCCAGGGATTGTCTTTTCTATAGTAAATTATTCAAAACATAATTTTTTACTGTCGCAAGTTTTAATTACGCCAGGCATTGCCTTTTCTATAGTAAATTATTCAAAAAATAATTTTATACTGTCGCAAATTTTAAATATGCCAGGGATTGCCTCTTCTATAGTAAATTATTCAAAAAATAATTTTTTACTGTCGCAAATTTTAATTGCGCCAGGGATTACCTTTTCTATAGTAAATTTTTCAAAAAATAATTTTATACTGTCGCAATTTTTAATTACGCCAGGGATTACCTTTTCTATAGTAAATTTTTCAAAAATTAATTTTTTACTTTCGCAAATTTTAAATCCGCCGGGGATTGAATTTTCTACAGTAAATTTTTCAAAAAATAATTTTCTACTGTCGCAAATTTTAATCGCGCCCGGGATTGCCCTTTCTACAGTAAATTTTTCAAAAATAATTTTCTACTGTCGCAAATTTTAATTGCGCCAGGGATTGCCTTTTCTATAGTAAATTTTTCACAAATTAATTTTTTACAGTCGCAAATTTTAATTGCGCCAGGGATTGCCTTTTCTATAGTAAATTTTTCAAAAAATAATTTTTTACTGTCGCAAATTTTAATTGCGCCAGGGATTGCCTTTTCTACAGTAAATTTTTCAAAAAATAATTTTCTACTCTCGCAAATTTTAATTGCGCCAGGGATTGCCTTTTCTATAGTAAATTTTTCAAAATTTAATTTTATACTGTCGCAAATTTTAAATACGCCAGGGATTACCTTTTCTATAGCAAATTTTTCAAAAAATAATTTTTTACTGTCGCAAATTTTAATTACGCCAGGGATTGCCTTTTTTTAGTAAATTGTGCAAAAAAATATTTTTTTACTGTCGCAAATTTTAATTGCGCCAGGGATTGCCTTTTCTATAGTAAATTTTTCAAAAATTAATTTTCTACTGTCGCAAATTTTAATTACACCAGGGATTGCCTTTTCTATAGTAAATTTTGCAAAAAAAATAATTTTTTACTGTCGCAAATTTTAAATACGCCAGGGATTGCCTTTTCTATAGAAAATTTTTCAAAAACTAATTTTTTGCTGTCGCAAATTTTAAATACGCCAGGGATTGCCTTTTCTATAGTAAATTATTCAAAAAATAATTTTTTAATGTCGGAATTTTTAATTACGCCAGGGATTGCCTTTTCTATAGTAAATTTTTCAAAAATTAATTTTTTACTGTCGCAAATTTTAATTGCGCCAGGGATTGCCTTTTCTATAGTAAATTATCCAAAAAATAATTTTATACTGTCACAAATTTTAAATACGGCAGGGATTGCTTCTTCTATAGTAAATTTTTCAAAAAATAATTTTTTACTGTCGCAAATTTTAATTACGCCAGGGATTGCCTTTTCTATAGTAAACTTTTCAAAAAATAATTTTTACTCTCGCAAATTTTAAATCCGACAGGGATTGCCTTTTCTATAGTAAATTTTTCAAAAAATAATTTTTTACTGTCGCAAATTTTAAATCCGCCAGGGATTGCCTTTTCTATAGTAAATTTTTCAAAAAATAATTTTTTACTGTCGCAAATTTTAAATAAGCCAGGGATTGCCTTTTCTATAGTAAATTATTCAAAAAATAATTTTTTACTGTCGCAAGTTTTAATTACGCCAGGGATTGCATTTTCTATAGTAAATTTTTCAAAAATTAATTTTTTACTGTCGCAAATTTTAATTGCGCCAGGGATTACCTTTTCTATAGTAAATTTTTCAAAAAATAATTTTATACTGTCGCAAATTTTAATTACGCCAGGGATTGCCTTTTCTATAGTAAATTTTTCAAAAATTAATTTTTTACTGCCGCAAGTTTTAATTACGCCAGGGTTTGCCTTTTCTATAGTAAATTTTTCAAAAAATAATTTTTTACTGTCGCAAATTTTAAATCCGCCAGGGATTGCCTTTTCTATAGTAAATTTTTCAAAAAATAATTTTTACTGTCGCAAATTTTAAATACGCCAGGGCTTGCATTTTCTATAGTATATTATTCAAAAAATAATTTTTTACTATCGCAAGTTTTAATTACGCCAGGGATTGCCTTTTCTATAGTAAATTTTTCAAAAATTAATTTTTTACTGTCGCACATTTTACTTGCGCCGGGGTTTACCTTTTCTATAGTAAATTTTTCAAAAAATAATTTTATACTGTCGCAAATTTTAGTTGCGCCAGGGATTGCCTTTTCTATAGTAAAGTTTTCAAAAAATAATTTTTTACTGTCACAAATTTTAATTACGCCAGAGATTGCCTTTTCTACAGTAAATTTTTACTGTAGAAAATTTTAAATACGCCAGGGATTGCCTTTTCTAAAGAAAATTATTCAAAAAATAATTTTTTACTGTCGCAAATTTTAATTCCGCCAGGGATTGCCTTTTCTACAGTAAATTTTTCAAAAAATAATTTTTTACTGTCGCAAATTTTAAATCCGCCAACGATTGCCTTTTCTATAGTAAATTATTCAAAAAATAATTTTTTACTGTCGCAAATTTTAATTGCGCCAGGGATTGCCTTTTTTATAGTAAATTTTTCAAAAAATAATTTTTTACTGTCGCAAATTTTAATTGCGCCAGGGATTGCCTTTTCTACAGTAAATTTTTCAAAAAATAATTTTTTACTGTCGCAAATTTTAAATATGCCAGGGATTGCCTTTTCTATAGTAAATTATTCAAAAAATTATTTTTTACTGTCGCAAGTTTTAATTACGCCAGGGATTACCTTTTCTATAGTAAATTTTTCAAAAAATAATTTTATACTGTCGCAAATTTTAATTACGCCAGGGATTGCCTTTTCTATAGTAAATTTTTCAAAAATTAATTTTTTACTGTCGCAAATTTTAAATCCGCCAGGGATTGAATTTTCTACAGTAAATTTTTCAAAAAATAATTTTTTACTGTCGCAAATCTTAGTTGCGCCAGGGATTTCCTTTTCTATAGTAAAGTTTTCAAAAAATAATTTTTTACTGTCAAAAATTTTAATTACGCCAGAGATTGCCTTTTCTACAGTAAATTTTTACTGTAGAAAATTTTAAATACGCCAGGGATTGCCTTTTCTAAAGAAAATTATTCAAAAAATAATTTTTTACTGTCGCAAATTTTAATTGCGCCAGGGATTGCCTTTTCTACAGTAAATTTTTCAAAAAATAATTTTTTACTGTCGCAAATTTTAAATCCGCCAACGATTGCCTTTTCTATAGTAAATTATTCAAAAAATAATTTTTTACTGTCGCAAATTTTAATTGCGCCAGGGATTGCCTTTTTTATAGTAAATTTTTCAAAAAATAATTTTTTACTGTCGCAAATTTTAATTGCGCCAGGGATTGCCTTTTCTACAGTAAATTTTTCAAAAAATAATTTTTTACTGTCGCAAATTTTAAATATGCCAGGGATTGCCTTTTCTATAGTAAATTATTCAAAAAATTATTTTTTACTCTCGCAAGTTTTAATTACGCCAGGGATTGCCTTTTCTATAGTAAATTATTCAAAAAATAATTTTATACTGTCGCAAATTTTAAATACGCCAGGAATTGCCTCTTCTATAGTAAATTATTCAAAAATAATTTTTTACTGTCGCAAATTTTAATTGCGCCAGGGATTACCTTTTCTATAGTAAATTTTTCAAAAAATAATTTTATACTGTCGCAAATTTTAATTACGCCAGGGATTGCCTTTTCTATAGTAAATTTTTCAAAATTTAATTTTATACTGTCGCAAATTTTAATTGCACCAGGGATTGCCTTTTCTATAGTAAATTTTTCAAAAAATAATTTTTTACTGTCGCAAATTTTAAATCCGCCAGGGATTGCCTTTTCTATAGTAAATAATTCAAAAAATAATTTTTTACTGTCGCAAGTTTTAATTCCGCCAGGGATTGCCTTTTCCATAGTAAATTGTTCAATAATTAATTTTTTACTGTCGCAAGTTTTAATTGCGCCAGAGATTGCCTTTTCTACAGTAAATTTTGCAAAAAAAAAATTTTACTGTCGCAAATTTTAATTGCGCCAGGGATTGCCTTTTCTATAGTAAATTTTAAAAAATTAATTTTTTACTGTCGCAAATTTTAATTGCGCCAGGGATTGCCTTTTCTACAGTAAATTTTTCAAAAAATAATTTTTTACTGTCGCAAATTTTAATTGCACCAGGGATTGCCTTTTCTACAGTAAATTTTCAAAAATAATTTTTTACTGTCGCAAATTTTAAATATGCCAGGGATTGCCTTTTCTATAGTAAATTATTCAAAAAATTATTTTTTACTGTCGCAAGTTTTAATTACGCCAGGGATTACCTTTTCTATAGTAAATTTTTCAAAAAATAATTTTATACTGTCGCAAATTTTAATTACGCCAGGGATTGCCTTTTCTATAGTAAATTTTTCAAAAATTAATTTTTTACTGTCGCAAATTTTAAATCCGCCAGGGATTGAATTTTCTACAGTAAATTTTTCAAAAAATAATTTTTTACTGTCGCAAATCTTAGTTGCGCCAGGGATTTCCTTTTCTATAGTAAAGTTTTCAAAAAATAATTTTTTACTGTCACAAATTTTAATTACGCCAGAGATTGCCTTTTCTACAGTAAATTTTTACTGTAGAAAATTTTAAATACGCCAGGGATTGCCTTTTCTAAAGAAAATTATTCAAAAAATAATTTTTTACTGTCGCAAATTTTAATTGCGCCAGGGATTGCCTTTTCTACAGTAAATTTTTCAAAAAATAATTTTTTACTGTCGCAAATTTTAAATCCGCCAACGATTGCCTTTTCTATAGTAAATTATTCAAAAAATAATTTTTTACTGTCGCAAATTTTAATTGCGCCAGGGATTGCCTTTTTTATAGTAAATTTTTCAAAAAAGAATTTTTTACTGTCGCAAATTTTAATTGCGCCAGGGATTGCCTTTTCTACAGTAAATTTTTCAAAAAATAATTTTTTACTGTCGCAAATTTTAAATATGCCAGGGATTGCCTTTTCTATAGTAAATTATTCAAAAAATTATTTTTTACTGTCGCAAGTTTTAATTACGCCAGGGATTGCCTTTTCTATAGTAAATTATTCAAAAAATAATTTTATACTGTCGCAAATTTTAAATACGCCAGGAATTGCCTCTTCTATAGTAAATTATTCAAAAAATAATTTTTTACTGTCGCAAATTTTAATTGCGCCAGGGATTACCTTTTCTATAGTAAATTTTTCAAAAAATAATTTCATACTGTCGCAAATTTTAATTACGCCAGGGATTGCCTTTTCTATAGTAAATTTTTCAAAATTTAATTTTATACTGTCGCAAATTTTAATTGCACCAGGGATTGCCTTTTCTATAGTAAATTTTTCAAAAAATAATTTTTTACTGTCGCAAATTTTAAATCCGCCAGGGATTGCCTTTTCTATAGTAAATAATTCAAAAAATAATTTTTTACTGTCGCAAGTTTTAATTCCGCCAGGGATTGCCTTTTCCATAGTAAATTGTTCAATAATTAATTTTTTACTGTCGCAAGTTTTAATTGCGCCAGAGATTGCCTTTTCTACAGTAAATTTTGCAAAAAAAAAATTTTACTGTCGCAAATTTTAATTGCGCCAGGGATTGCCTTTTCTATAGTAAATTTTTAAAAAATTAATTTTTTACTGTCGCAAATTTTAATTGCGCCAGGGATTGCCTTTTCTACAGTAAATTTTTCAAAAAATAATTTTTTACTGTCGCAAATTTTAATTGCGCCAGGGATTACCTTTTCTATAGTAAATTATTCAAAAAATAATTTTTTACTGTCGCAAATTTTAATTGCGCCAGGTATTGCCTTTTCTATAGTAAATTTTTCAAAAAATAATTTTCTACTGTCGCAAATTTTAATTGCGCCAGGGATTGCCTTTCCTACAGTAAATTTTTCAAAAAATATTTTTTTATTGTCGCAAATTTTAAATACGACAGGCATTGCCTTTTCTATAGTAAATTTTTCAAAATTTAATTTTATACTGTCGCAAATTTTGAGTGCGCCAGGGATTGCCTTTTCTATAGTAAATTTTTCAAAAATTAATTTTTTACTGTCGCAAATTTTAATTACGCCAGGGATTGCCTTTTCTATAGTAAATTTTTCACAAATTAATTTTTTACTGTCGCAAATTTTAAATACGCCAGGAATTGCCTTTTCTATAGTAAATTTTTCACAAATTAATTTTTTACTGTCTCAAATTTTAAATCCGCCAGGGATTGCCTTTTCTATAGTAAATTGTTCAAAAATTAATTTTCTACTGTCGCAAATTTTAATTGCGCAGGGATTGCCTTTTCTATAGTAAATTTTTTTAAATTTAATTTTATACTGTCGCAAATTTTAAATACGCCAGGGATTGCCTTTTTTTTAGTAAATTGTGCAAAAAAATATTTTTTTACTGTCGCAAATTTTAAATACAACAGGGATTGCCTTTTCTATAGTAAATTTTTCAAAAATTAATTTCTACTGTCGCAAATTTTAATTACGCCAGGGATTGCCTTTTCTATAGTAAATTTTGCAAAAAAAATAATTTTTTACTGTCGCAAATTTTAAATACGCCAGAGATTGCCTTTTCTATAGAAAATTTTTCAAAAAATAATTTTTTGCTGTCGCAAATTTTAAATACGCCAGGGATTGCCTTTTCTATAGTAAATTATTCAAAAAATAATTTTTTACTGTCGGAATTTTTAATTACGCCAGGGATTGCCTTTTCTCTAGTAAATTTTTCAAAAATTAATTTTTTACTGTCGCAAATTTTAATTGCGCCAGGGATTGCATTTTCTATAGTAAATTATCCAAAAAATAATTTTATACTGTCACAAATTTTAAATACGCCAGGGATTGCTTCTTCTATAGTAAATTTTTCAAAAAATAATTTTTTACTGTCGCAAATTTTAATTACGCCAGGGATTGCCTTTTCTATAGTAAATTTTTCAAAAAATAATTTTTTAATCTCGCAAATTTTAAATCCGCCAGGGATTGCCTTTTCTATAGTAAATTTTTCAAAAAATAATTTTTTACTGTCGCAAATTTTAAATCCGCCAGGGATTGCCTTTTCTATAGTAAATTTTTCAAAAAATAATTTTTTACTGTCGCAAATTTTAAATAAGCCAGGGATTGCCTTTTCTATAGTAAATTATTCAAAAAATAATTTTTTACTGTCGCAAGTTTTAATTACGCCAGGGATTGCCTTTTCTATAGTAAATTTTTCAAAAATTAATTTTTTACTGTCGCAAATTTTAATTGCGCCAGGGATTACCTTTTCTATAGTAAATTTTTCAAAAAATAATTTTATACTGTCGCAAATTTTAATTACGCCAGGGATTGCCTTTTCTATAGTAAATTTTTCAAAAATTAATTTTTTACTGCCGCAAGTTTTAATTACGCCAGGGTTTGCCTTTTCTATAGTAAATTTTTCAAAAAATAATTTTTTACTGTCGCAAATTTTAAATCCGCCAGGGATTGCCTTTTCTATAGTAAATTTTTCAAAAAATAATTTTTTACTGTCGCAAATTTTAAATACGCCAGGGCTTGCATTTTCTATAGTAAATTATTCAAAAAATAATTTTTTACTATCGCAAGTTTTAATTACGCCAGGGATTGCCTTTTCTATAGTAAATTTTTCAAAAATTAATTTTTTACTGTCGCAAATTTTACTTGCGCCAGGGATTACCTTTTCTATAGTAAATTTTTCAAAAAATAATTTTATACTGTCGCAAATTTTAATTACGCCAGGGATTGCCTATTCTATAGTAAATTTTTCAAAAATTAATTTTTTACTGTCGCAAATTTTAAATCCGCCAGGGATTGAACTTTCTACAGTAAATTTTTCAAAAAATAATTTTTTACTGTCGCAAATTTTAGTTGCGCCAGGGATTGCCTTTTCTATAGTAAAGTTTTCAAAAAATAATTTTTTACTGTCACAAATTTTAATTACGCCAGAGATTGCCTTTTCTACAGTAAATTTTTCAAAAAATAATTGTTTACTGTAGAAAATTTTAAATACGCCAGGGATTGCCTTTTCTAAAGAAAATTATTCAAAAAATAATTTTTTACTGTCGCAAATTTTAATTGCGGCAGGGATTGCCTTTTCTACAGTAAATTTTTCAAAAAATAATTTTTTACTGTCGCAAATTTTAAATCCGCCAGGGATTGCCTTTTCTATAGTAAATTATTCAAAAAATAATTTTTTGCTGTCGCAAATTTTAATTGCGCCAGGGATTGCCTTTTTTATAGTAAATTTTTCAAAAAATAATTTTTTACTGTCGCAAATTTTAATTGCGCCATGGATTGCCTTTTCTACAGTAAATTTTTCAAAAAATAATTTTTTACTGTCGCAAATTTTAAATATGCCAGGGATTGCCTTTTCTATAGTAAATTATTCAAAAAATAATTTTTTACTGTCGCAAGTTTTAATTACGCCAGGGATTGCCTTTTCTATAGTAAATTATTCAAAAAATAATTTTATACTGTCGCAAATTTTAAATACGCCAGGGATTGCCTTTTCTATAGTAAATTATTCAAAAAATAATTTTTTACTGTCGCAAGTTTTAATTACGCCAGGGATTGCCTTTTCTATAGTAAATTATTCAAAAAATAATTTTATACTGTCGCAAATTTTAAATACGCCAGGGATTGCCTCTTCTATAGTAAATTATTCAAAAAATAATTTTTTACTGTCGCAAATTTTAAATCCGCCAGGGATTGCCTTTTCTATAGTAAATTTTTCAAAAAATAATTTTTTACTGTCGCAAATTTTAAATATGCCAGGGATTGCCTTTTCTATAGTAAATTATTCAAAAAATAATTTTTTACTGTCGCAAGTTTTAATTACGCCAGGGATTGCCTTTTCTATAGTAAATTTTTCAAAAATTAATTTTTTACTGTCGCAAATTTTAAATCCGCCAGGGATTGCCTTTTCTATAGTAAATAATTCAAAAAATAATTTTTTACTGTCGCAAGTTTTAATTCCGCCAGGGATTGCCTTTTCCATAGTAAATTGTTCAATAATTAATTTTTTACTGTCGCAAGTTTTAATTACGCCAGGGATTGCCTTTTCTATAGTAAATTGTTCAATAATTAATTTTTTACTGTCGCAAGTTTTAATTGCGCCAGAGATTGCCTTTTCTACAGTAAATTTTGCAAAAAAAAAATTTTACTGTCGCAAATTTTAATTGCGCCAGGGATTGCCTTTTCTATAGTAAATTTTTAAAAAATTAATTTTTTACTGTCGCAAATTTTAATTGCGCCAGGGATTGCCTTTTCTACAGTAAATTTTTCAAAAAATAATTTTTTACTGTCGCAAATTTTAATTGCGCCAGGGATTGCCTTTTCCATAGTAAATTGTTCAATATTTAATTTTTTACTGTCGCAAGTTTTAATTACGCCAGGGATTGCCTTTTCCATAGTAAATTGTTCAATATTTAATTTTTTACTGTCGCAAGTTTTAATTACGCCAGGGATTGCCTTTTCTATAGTAAATTGTTCAATAATTAATTTTTTACTGTCGCAAGTTTTAATTGCGCCAGGGATTGCCTTTTCTACAGTAAATTTTGCAAAAAAAAATTTTACTGTCGCAAATTTTAATTGCGCCAGGGATTGCCTTTTCTATAGTAAATTATTCAAAAAATAATTTTTTACTCTCGGAAATTTTAATTACGCGAGGGATTGCCTTTTCTATAGTAAATTTTTCACAAATTAATTTTTTTTTGTCGCAAGTTATAATTACGCCAGGGATTGCCTTTTCTATAGTAAATTGTTCTATAATTAATTTTTTACTGTCGCAAGTTTTAATTGCGCCAGGGATTGCCTTTTCTACAGTAAATTATGCAAAAAATAATTTTTTACTGTCGCAAATTTTAATTGCGCCAGGGATTGCCTTTCTATAGTAAATTTTTCAAAAATTAATTTTTTACTGTCGCAAATTTTAAATCCGCCAGGGAATGCCTTTTCTATAGTAAATTTTTCAAAAAATAATTTTTTACTGTCGCAAATTTTAAATACGCCAGGGCTTGCATTTTCTATAGCAAATTATTCAAAAAATAATTTTTTACTGTCGCAAATTTTAAATCCGCCAGGGATTGCCTTCTCTATAGTAAATTTTTCAAAAAATAATTTTTTACTGTCGCAAATTTTAAATACGCCAGGGCTTGCATTTTCTATAGTAAATTTTTCAAAAATTAATTTTTTACTGTCGCAAATTTTAATTGCGCCAGGGATTACCTTTTCTATCGTAAATTTTTCCAAAAATAATTTTATACTGTCGCAAATTTTAATTACGCCAGGGATTGCCTTTTCTATAGTAAATTTTTCAAAAAATAATTTTTTACTGTCGCAAATTTTAATTGCGCCAGGGATTGCCTTTTCTACAGTAAATTTTTCAAAAAATAATTTTTTACTGTCGCAAATTTTAAATCCGCCAGGGATTGTCTTTTCTATAGTAAATTTTTCAATAAATAATTTTTTACTGTCGCAAATTTTAAATACGCCAGGGATTGCCTTTTCTACAGTAAATTATGCAAAAAATAATTTTTTACTGTCGCAAATTTTAATTGCGCCAGGGATTGCCTTTTCTATAGTAAATTTTTCAAAAATTAATTTTTTACTGTCGCAAATTTTAAATCCGCCAGGGAATGCCTTTTCTATAGTAAATTTTTCAAAAAATAATTTTTTACTGTCGCAAATTTTAAATACGCCAGGGCTTGCATTTTCTATAGCAAATTATTCAAAAAATAATTTTTTACTGTCGCAAATTTTAAATCCGCCAGGGATTGCCTTCTCTATAGTAAATTTTTCAAAAAATAATTTTTTACTGTCGCAAATTTTAAATACGCCAGGGCTTGCATTTTCTATAGTAAATTTTTCAAAAATTAATTTTTTACTGTCGCAAATTTTAATTGCGCCAGGGATTACCTTTTCTATCGTAAATTTTTCCAAAAATAATTTTATACTGTCGCAAATTTTAATTACGCCAGGGATTGCCTTTTCTATAGTAAATTTTTCAAAAATTAATTTTTTACTGTCGCAAATTTTAATTGCGCCAGGGATTGCCTTTTCTACAGTAAATTTTTCAAAAAATAATTTTTTACTGTCGCAAATTTTAAATCCGCCAGGGATTGTCCTTTCTATAGTAAATTTTTCAATAAATAATTTTTTACTGTCGAAAATTTTAAATACGCCAGGGATTGCCTTTTCTATAGCAAATTTTTCACAAATTAATTTTTTACTGTCGCAAATTTTAAATACGCCAAGCATTGCCTTTTCTATAGTAAATTTTTCAAAATTTAATTTTATACTGTCGCAAATTTTAAATATGCCAGGGATTGCCTTTTCTATAGTAAATTATTCAAAAAATAATTTTTTACTGTCGCAAGTTTTAATTACGCCAGGGATTGCCTTTTCTATAGTAAATTATTCAAAAAATAATTTTATACTGTCGCAAAATTTAAATACGCCAGGGATTGCCTCTTCTATAGTAAATTATTCAAAAAATAATTTTTTACTGTCGCAAAATTTAATTGCGCCAGGGATTACCTTTTCTATAGTAAATTTTCCAAAAAATAATTTTATACTGTCGCAAATTTTAATTACGCCAGGGATTGCCTTTTCTATAGTAAATTTTTCAAAATTTAATTTTATACTGTCGCAAATTTTAATTGCACCAGGGATTGCCTTTTCTATAGTAAATTTTTCAAAAAATAATTTTTTACTGTCGCAAATTTTAAATCCGCCAGGGATTGCCTTTTCTATAGTAAATAATTCAAAAAATAATTTTTTACTGTCGCAAGTTTTAATTACGCCAAGGATTGCCTTTTCCATAGTAAATTGTTCAATAATTAATTTTTTACTGTCGCAAGTTTTAGTTACGCCAGGGATTGCCTTTTCTATAGTAAATTGTTCAATAATTAATTTTTTACTGTCGCAAATTTTAATTGCGCCAGGGATTACCTTTTCTATCGTAAATTTTTCCAAAAATAATTTTATACTGTCGCAAATTTTAATTACGCCAGGGATTGCCTTTTCTATAGTAAATTTTTCAAAAATTAATTTTTTACTGTCGCAAATTTTAATTGCGCCAGGGATTGCCTTTTCTACAGTAAATTTTTCAAAAAATAATTTTTTACTGTCGCAAATTTTAAATCTGCCAGGGATTGTCTATTCTATAGTAAATTTTTCAATAAATAATTTTTTACTGTCGAAAATTTTAAGTACGCCAGGGATTGCCTTTTCTATAGGAAATTTTTCACAAATTAATTTTTTACTGTCGCAAATTTTAAATACGCCAAGCATTGCCTTTTCTATAGTAAATTTTTCAAAATTTAATTTTATACTGTCGCAAATTTTAAATATGCCAGGGATTGCCTTTTCTATAGTAAATTTTTCAAAATTTAATTTTATACTGTCGCAAATTTTAAGTGCGCCAGGGATTGCCTTTTCTATAGTAAATTTTTCAAAAATTATTTTTTTACTGTCGCAAATTTTAATTACGACAGGGATTGCCTTTTCTATAGTAAATCTTTCAAAAAATAATTTTTTACTGTCGCAAATTTTAAATAAGCCAGGGATAGCCTTTTCTATAGTAAATTATTCAAAAAATAATTTTTTACTGTCGCAAGTTTTAATTACGCCAGGGATTGCCTTTTCTATAGTAAATTTTTCAAAAATTAATTTTTTACTGTCGCAAATTTTAATTGCGCCAGGGATTACCTTTTCTATAGTAAATTTTTCAAAAAATAATTGTATACTGTCGCAAATTTTAATTACGCCAGGGATTGCCTTTTCTATAGTAAATTTTTCAAAAATTAATTTTCTACTGGCGCAAATTTTAATTGCGCCCGGGATTGCCTTTTCTATAGTAAATTTTTCAAAAAATAATTTTTTACTGTCGCAAATTTTAATTGCGCCAGGGATTGCCTTTTCTACAGTAAATTTTTCAAAAAATAATTTTCTACTGTCGCAAATTTTAATTGCGCCAGGGATTGCCTTTTCTATAGTAAATTTTTCACAAATTAATTTTTTACTGTCGCAAATTTTAAATACGCCAGGGATTGCCTCTTCTATAGTAAATTTTTCACAAATTAATTTTTTACTGTCGCAAATTTTAAATCCGCCAGGGATTGCCTTTTCTATAGTAAATTGTTCAAAAATTAATTTTCTACTGTCGCAAATTTTAATTGCGCCAGGGATTGCCTTTTCTATAGTAAATTTTTCAAAATTTAATTTTATACTGTCGCAAATTTTAAATACGCCAGGGATTACCCTTTCTATAGTAAATTTTTCAAAAAATAATTTTTTACTGTCGCAAATTTTAATTACGACAGGGATTGCCTTTTCTTTAGTAAATTTTGCAAAAAAATATTTTTTTACTGTCGCAAATTTTAATTGCGCCAGGGATTGCCTTTTCTATAGTAAATTTTTCAAAAATTAATTTTCTATTGTCGCAAATTTTAATTACGCCAGAGATTGCCTTTTCTCTAGTAAATTTTGCAAAAAAAATAATTTTTTACTGTCGCAAATTTTAAATACGCCAGGGATTGCCTTTTCTATAGAAAATTTTTCAAAAAATAATTTTTTGCTGTCGCAAATTTTAAATACGCCAGGGATTGCCTTTTCTATAGTAAATTATTCAAAAAATAATTTTTTACTGTCGCAATTTTTAATTACGCCAGGGATTGCCTTTTCTATAGTAAATTTTTCAAAAATTAATTTTTTACTGTCGCAAATTTTAATTGCGCCAGGGATTGCCTTTTCTATAGTAAATTATCCAAAAAATAATTTAATACTGTCACAAATTTTAAATACGCCAGAGATTGCTTCTTCTATAGTAAATTTTTAAAAAAAAATAATTTTTTACTGTCGCAAATTTTAATTACGCCAGGGATTGCCTTTTCTATAGTAAATTTTTCAAAAAATAATTTTTTACTGTCGCAAATTTTAAATCCGCCAGGGATTGCCTTTTCTATAGTAAATTTTTCAAAAAATAATTTTTTACTGTCGCAAATTTTAAATACGCCTGGGATTGCCTTTTCTATAGAAAATTTTTCAAAAAATAATTTTTTACTGTCGCAAATTTTAAATACGCCAGGGATTGCCTTTTCTATATTAAATTATGCAAAAAATAATTTTTTACTGTCGCAATTTTTAATTACGCCAGGGATTGCCTTTTCTATAGTAAATTTTTCAAAAATTAATTTTTTACTGTCGCAAATTTTAATTGCGCCAGGGATTGCCTTTTCTATAGTAAATTATTCAAAAAATAATTTTATACTGTCGAAAATTTTAAATACGCCAGGGATTGCCTCTTCTATAGTAAATTTTTCAAAAAATAATTTTTTACTGTCGCAAATTTTAATTACGCCAGGGGTTGCCTTTTCTATAGTAAATTTTTCAAAAAATAATTTTTTACTGTCGCAAATTTTAAATCCGCCAGGGATTGCCTTTTCTATAGTAAATTTTTCAACAAATAATTTTTTACTGTCGCAAATTTTAAATCCGCCAGAGATTGCCTTTTCTATAGTTAATTTTTCAAAAAATAATTTTTTACTGTCGCAAATTTTAAATAAGCCAGGGATTGCCTTTTCTATAGTAAATTATTCAAAAAATTATTTTTTACTGTCGCAAGTTTTAATTACGCCAGGGATTGCCTTTTCTATAGTAAATTTTTCAAAAATGAATTGTTTACTGTCGCAAATTTTAATTGCGCCAGGGATTACCTTTTCTATAGTAAATTTTTCAAAAAATAATTTTATACTGTCGCAAATTTTAATTACGCCAGGGATTGCCTTTTCTATAGTAAATTTTTCAAAAATTAATTTTTTACTGTCGCAAGTTTTAATTACGCCAGGGATTGCCTTTTCTATAGTAAATTTTTCAAAAAATAATTTTTTACTGTCGCAAATTTTAAATCCGCCAGGGATTGCCTTTTCTATAGTAAATTTTTCAAAAAATAATTTTTTACTGTCGCAAATTTTAAATACGCCAGGGCTTGCATTTTCTATAGTAAATTATTCAAAAAATAATTTTTTACTGTCGCAAGTTTTAATTACGCCAGGGATTGCCTTTTCTATAGTAAATTTTTCAAAAATTAATTTTTTACTGTCGCAAATTTTAATTGCGCCAGGGATTACCTTTTTATAGTAAATTTTTCAAAAAATAATTTTATACTGTCCCAAATTTTAATTACGCCAGGGATTGCCTTTTCTATAGTAAATTTTTCAAAAATTAATTTTTTTACTGTCGCAAATTTTAAATCCGCCAGGGTTTGAATTTTCTACAGTAAATTTTTCAAAAAAATTTTTTTACTGTCGCAAATTTTAATTGCGCCTGGGATTGCCTTTTCTATAGTAAATTTTTCAAAAATTAATTTTTTACTGTCGCAAATTTTAAATCCGCCAGGGATTGCCTTTTCTACAGTAAATTTTGCAAAAAAAAAATTTTTACTGTCGCAAATTTTAATTGCGCCAGGGATTGCCTTTTCTATAGTAAATTTTTCAAAAATTAATTTTTTACTGTCGCAAATTTTAATTGCGCCAGGGATAGCCTTTTCTACAGTAAATTTTTCAAAAAATAATTTTCTACTGTCGCAAATTTTAATTGCGCCAGGGATTACCTTTTCTATAGTAAATTATTCAAAAAATAATTTTTTACTGTCGCAAATTTTAATTGCGCCAGGGATTGCCTATTCTATAGTAAATTTTTTTAAAAAAAATTTTTACTGTCGCAAATTTTAATTGCGCCAGGGATTACCTTTTCTATAGTAAATTATTCAAAAAATAATTTTTTACTCTCGCAAATTTTAATTGCGCCAGGGATTGCCTTTTCTATAGTAAATTTTTCAAAATTTAATTTTTTACTGTCGCAAATTTTAATTACGCGAGGGATTGCCTTTTCTATAGTAAATTTTTCACAAATTAATTTTTTACTGTCGCAAGTTATAATTACGCCAGGGATTGCCTTTTCTATAGTAAATTGTTCTATAATTAATTTTTTACTGTCGCAAGTTTTAATTGCGCCAGGGATTGCCTTTTCTACAGTAAATTATGCAAAAAATAATTTTTTACTGTCGCAAATTTTAATTGCGCCAGGGATTGCCTTTTCTATAGTAAATTTTTCAAAAATTAATTTTTTACTGTCGCAAATTTTAAATCCGTAAATTTTTCAAAAAATAATTTTTTACTGTCGCAAATTTTAAATACGCCAGGGCTTGCATTTTCTATAGTAAATTATTCAAAAAATAATTTTTTACTGTCGCAAATTTTAAATCCGCCAGGGATTGCCTTTTCTATAGTAAATTTTTCAAAAAATAATTTTTTACTGTCGCAAATTTTAAATACGCCAGGGCTTGCATTTTCTATAGTAAATTTTTCAAAAATTAATTTTTAACTGTCGCAAATTTTAATTGCGCCAGGTATTACCATTTCTATAGTAAATTTTTCCAAAAATAATTTTATACTGTCGCAAATTTTAATTACGCCAGGGATTGCCTTTTCTATAGTAAATTTTTCAAAAATTAATTTTTTACTGTGGCAAATTTTAATTGCGCCAGGGATTGCCTTTTCTACAGTAAATTTTACAAAAAATAATTTTTTACTGTCGCAAATTTTAATTGCGCCAGGGATTGCATTTTCTACAGCAAATTTTTCACAAATTAATTTTTTACTGTCGCAAATTTTAATTGCGCCAGGGATTGCCTTTTCTATAGTAAATTTTTCAAAAAATAATTTTTTACTGTCGCAAATTTTAATTGCGCCAGGGATTGCCTTTTCTGCAGTAAATTTTTCAAAAAATAATTTTCTACTGTCGCAAATTTTAATTGCGCCAGGGATTGCCTTTTCTATAGTAAATTTTTCACAAATTAATTTTTTACTGTCGCAAATTTTTATTGCGCCAGGGATTGCCTTTTCTATAGTAAATTTTTCAAAAAATAATTTTTTACTGTCGCAATTTTTAATTGCGCCAGGGATTGCCTTTTCTACAGTAAATTTTTCAAAAAATAATTTTCTACTGTCGCAAATTTTAATTGCGCCAGGGATTGCCTTTTCTATAGTAAATTTTTCACAAATTAATAATTTACTGTCGCAAATTTTAATTGCGCCAGGGATTGCCTTTTCTATAGTAAATTTTTCAAAAAATAATTTTTTACTGTCGCAATTTTTAATTGCGCCAAGGATTGCCTTTTCTACAGTAAATTTTTCAAAAAATAATTTTCTACTGACGCAAATTTTAAATACGCCAGGGATTGCCTTTTCTACAGTAGATTTTTCAAAAAATTATTTTTTATTGTCGAAAATTTTAAATACGCCAGGGATTGCCTTTTCTATAGTAAATTTTTCAAAAAATAATTTTATACTGTCGCAAATTTTAATTGCGCCAGGGATTGCCTTTTCTACAGTAAATTTTTCACAAATTAATTTTTTACTGTCGCAAATTTTAAATACGCCAGGGATTGCCTTTTCTATAGTAAATTTTTCACAAATTAATTTTTTACTCTCGCAAATTTTAAATCCGCCAGGGATTGCCTTTTCTATAGTAAATTGTTCAAAAATTAATTTTCTACTGTCGCAAATTTTAATTGCGCCAGAGATTGCCTTTTCTATAGTAAATTTTTCAAAATTTAATTTCATACTGTCGCAAATTTTAAATACGCCAGAGATTACCTTTCCTATAGTAAATTTTTCAAAAAATAATTTTTTACTGTCGCAAATTTTAATTACGCCAGGGGTTGCCTTTTCTACAGTAAATTTTTCAAAAAATAATTTTTTACTGTCGCAAATTTTAAATACGCCAGAGATTGCCTTTTCTATAGTAAATTATTCAAAAAATAGTTTTTTAATGTCGCAAGTTTTAATTGCGCCAGGGATTGCCTTTTCTACAGTAAATTTTTCAAAAAATAATTTTTTACTGTCGCAAATTTTAAATCCGCCAGGGATTGCCTTTTCTATAGTAAATTATTCAAAAAATAATTTTTTACTGCCGCAAATTTTAATTGCGTCAGGGTTGCCTTTTCTATAGTAAATTTTTCAAAAATAATTTTTTACTGTCGCAAATTTTAACTGCGCCAGGGATTGCCTTTTCTACAGTAAATTTTTCAAAAAATTATTTTTTACTGTCGCAAATTTTAAATACGCCAGGGATTGCCTTTTCTATAGTAAATTTTTCAAAATTTAATTTCATACTGTCGCAAATTTTAAATACGCCAGAGATTACCTTTCCTATAGTAAATTTTTCAAAAAATAATTTTTTACTGTCGCAAATTTTAATTACGCCAGGGATTGCCTTTTCTACAGTAAATTTTTCAAAAAATAATTTTTTACTGTCGCAAATTTTAAATACGCCAGAGATTGCCTTTTCTATAGTAAATTATTCAAAAAATAGTTTTTTAATGTCGCAAGTTTTAATTACGCCAGGGATTGCCTTTTCTATAGTAAATTATTCAAAAAATAATTTTATACTGTCGCAAATTTTAAATACGCCAGGGATTGCCTCTTCTATAGTAAATTATTCAAAAAATAATTTTTTACTATCGCAAATTTTAATTGCGCCAGGTATTACCTTTTCTATAGTAAATTTTTCAAAAAATAATTTTATACTGTCGCAAATTTTAATTACGCCAGGGATTGCCTTTTCTATAGTAAATTTTTCAAAAATTAATACTTTCGCAAATATTAAATCCGCCAGGGATTGAATTTTCTACAGTAAATTTTTCAAAAAATAATTTTCTACTGTCGCAAATTTTAATCGCGCCCGGGATTGCCTTTTCTACAGTAAATTTTTCAAAAAATAATTTTCTACTGTCGCAAATTTTAATTGCGCCAGGGATTGCCTTTTCTATAGTAAATTTTTCACAAATTAATTTTCTACTGACGCAAATTTTAAATACCCCAGGGATTGCCTTTCCTACAGTAAATTTTTCAAAAATTTTTTTTTTATTGTCGCAAATTTTAAATACGCCAGGCATTGCCTTTTCTATAGTAAATTTTTCAAAATTTAATTTTATACTGTCGCAAATTTTAAGTGCACCAGGGATTGCCTTTTCTATAGTAAAGTTTTCAAAAATTATTTTTTTACTGTCGCAAATTTTAATTACGCCAGGGATTGCTATTTCTATAGTAAATTTTTCACAAATTAATTTTTTACTGTCGCAAATTTTAAATACGCCAGGGATTGCCTTTTCTATAGTAAATTTTTCACAAATTAATTTTTTACTGTCGCAAATTTTAAATCCGCCAGGGATTGCCTTTTCTATAGTAAATTGTTCAAAAATTAATTTTCTACTGTCGCAAATTTTAATTGCGCCAGGGATTGCCTTTTCTATAGTAAATTTTTCAAAATTTAATTTTATACTGTCGCAAATTTTAAATACGCCAGGGATTACCTTTTCTATAGTAAATTTTTCAAAAAATAATTTTTTACTGTCGCAAATTTTAATTACGCCAGGGATTGCCTTTTCTTTAGTAAATTTTGCAAAAAAATATTTTTTTACTGTCGAAAATTTTAATTGCGCCAGGGATTGCCTTTTCTATAGTAAATTTTTCAAAAATTAATTTTCTTCTGTCGCAAATTTTAATTACGCCAGGGATTGCCTTTTCTATAGTAAATTATGCAAAAAATAATTTTTTACTGTCGCAAATTTTAATTGCGCCAGGGATTGCCTTTTTTATAGTAAATTTTTCAAAAAATAATTTTTTACTGTCGCAAATTTTAATTGCGCCAGGGATTGCCTTTTCTACAGTAAATTTTTCACAAAATAGTTTTTTACTGTCGCAAATTTTAAATATGCCAGGGATTGCCTTTTCTATAGAAAATTATTCAAAAAATAATTTTTTACTGTCGCAAATTTTAATTGCGCCAGGGATTGCCTTTTCTACAGTAAATTTTTCAAAAAATAATTTTATACTGTCGCAAATTTTAAATACGCCAGGGATTACCTTTTCTATAGTAAATTTTTCAAAAACTAATTTTTTACTGTCGCAAATTTTAATTACGCCAGGGATTGCCTTTTCTTTAGTAAATTTTGCAAAAAAATATTTTTTTACTGTCGCAAATTTTAATTGCGCCAGGGATTGCCTTTTCTACAGTAAATTTTTCAAAAAATAATTTTTTACTGTCGCCAATTTTAAATCCGCCAGGGATTGCCTTTTCTATAGTAAATTATGCAAAAAATAATTTTTTACTGTCGCAAATTTTAATTGCCCCAGGGATTGCCTTTTTTATAGTAAATTTTTCAAAAAATAATTTTTTACTGTCGCAAATTTTAATTGCGCCAGGGATTGCCTTTTCTACAGTAAATTTTTCAAAAAATAATTTTTTACTGTCGCAAATTTTAAATATGCCAGGGATTGCCTTTTCTATAGAAAATTATTCAAAAAATAATTTTTTACTGTAGCAAATTTTAATTTCGCCAGGGATTGCCTTTTCTACAGTAAATTTTTCAAAAAATAATTTTTTACTGTCGCCAATTTTAAATCCGCCAGGGATTGCCTTTTCTATAGTAAATTATTCAAAAAATAATTTTTTACTGTCGCAAATTTTAATTGCGCCAGGGATTGCCTTTTTTATAGTAAATTTTTCAAAAAATAATTTTTTACTGTCGCAAATTTTAATTGCGCCAGGGATTGCCTTTTCTACAGTAAATTTTTCAAAAAATAATTTTTTTCTGTCGCAAATTTTAATTGCGCCAGGGATTACCTTTTCTACAGTAAATTTTGCAAAAAATAATTTTTTACTGTCGCCAATTTTAATTGCGCCAGGGATTGCCTTTTCTATAGTTAATTTTTCAAAAATTAATTTTTTACTGTCGCAATTTTTAATTGCGCCAGGGATTGCCTTTTCTACAGTAAATTTTTCAAAAAATTATTTTTTACTGTCGCAAATTTTAATTGCGCCAGGGATTACCTTTTCTATAGTAAATTATTATAAAAAAAAATTTTTGTTGCAAATCTTAAATGCGCCAGGGATTGAATTTTCTACAGTAAATTTTTCAAAAAATAATTTTTTACTGTCGCAAATTTTAATTGCGCCAGGGATTGCCTTTTCTATAGTAAAGTTTTCAAAAAATAATTTTTTACTGTCACAAATTTTAATTACGCCAGGGATTGCCTTTTCTACAGTAAATTTTTCAAAAAATTATTTTTTACTGTAGAAAATTTTAAATACGCCAGGGATTGCCTTTTCTATAGAAAATTATTCAAAAAATAATTTTTTACTGCCGCAAATTTTAATTGCGCCAGGGATTGCCTTTTCTACAGTAAATTTTTCAAAAAATAATTTTTTACTGTCGCAAATTTTAATTGCGCCAGGGATTGCCTTTTTTATAGTAAATTTTTCAACAAATAATTTTTTACTGTCGCAAATTTTAAACGCGCCAGGGATTGCCTTTTCTATAGTAAATTTTTCAAAATTTAATTTTATACTGTCGCAAATTTTAATTGCGCCAGGGATTGCTTTTTCTATAGTAAATTATTCAAAAAATAATTTTATACTGTCGCAAATTTTAAATACGCCAGGGATTGCCTCTTCTATAGTAAATTTTTCAAAAAATAATTTTTTACTGTCGCAAATTTTAATTACGCCAGGGTTTGCCTTTTCTATAGTAAAATTTTCAAAAAATAATTTTTTACTGTCGCAAATTTTAAATCCGCCAGGGATTGCCTTTTCTATAGTAAAATTTTCAAAAAATAATTTTTTACTGTCGCAAATTTTAATTGCGCCAGGGATTGCCTTTTCTACAGTAAATTTTTCAAAAAATAATTTTTTACTGTCGCAAATTTTAATTGCGCCAGGGATTGCCTTTTTTATAGTAAATTTTTCAACAAATAATTTTTTACTGTCGCAAATTTTAATTGCGCCAGGCATTGCCTTTTCTATAGTAAATTATTCTAAAAATAATTTTATACTGTCGCAAATTTTAAATACGCCAGGGATTGCCTTTCTATAGTAAATTATTCAAAAAATAATTTTTTTATAAATTATTCAAAAAATAATTTTTTTACTGTCGCAAATTTTAATTGCGCCAGGGATTGCCTTTTCTATAGTAAATTTTTCAACAAATAATTTTTTACTGTCGCAAATTTTAATTGCGCCAGGGATTGCCTTTTCTATAGTAAATTATTCAAAAAATAATTTTATACTGTCGCAAATTTTAAATCCGCCAGGGATTGCCTTTTCTATAGTAAATTTTTCAAAATTTAATTTTATACTGTCGCAAATTTTAATTGCGCCAGGGATTGCCTTTTCTATAGTAAATTTTTCAAAAATTAATTTTTTGCTGTCGCAAATTTTAATTACGCCAGGGATTGCCTTTTCTAAAGTAAATTTTTCACAAATTAATTCTTTACTGTCGCAAATTTTAAATACGCAAGGGATTGCCTTTTCTATAGTAAAATTTTCACAAAATAATTTTTTACTGTCGCAAATTTTAATTACGCCAGGGATTGCCTTTTCTATAGTAAATTTTTCAAAAATTAATTTTTTACTGTCGCAAATTTTAAATCTGCCAGGGATTGAATTTTCTACAGTAAATTTTTCAAAAAATAATTTTCTACTGTCGCAAATTTTAATTACGCCAGGGATTTCCTTTTCTATAGTAAATTTTTCAAAAAATAATTTTTTACTGTCGCAAATTTTAATTGCGGCAGGGATTGCCTTTTCTATAGTAAATTATTCACAAATTAGTTTTTTACTGTCGCAAATTTTAAATACGCCAGGGATTGCCTTTTCTATAGTAAATTTTTCAAAATTTAATTTTATACTGTCGCAAATTTTAATTGCACCAGGGATTGCCTTTTCTATAGTAAATTTTTCAAAAAATAATTTTTTACTGTCGCAAATTTTAAATCCGCCAGGGATTGCCTTTTCTATAGTAAATTATTCAAAAAATAATTTTTTACTGTCGCAAGTTTTAATTACGCCAGGGATTGCCTTTTCCATAGTAAATTGTTCAATAATTAATTTTTTACTGTCGCAAGTTTTAATTACGCCAGGGATTGCCTTTTCTATCGTAAATTGTTCAATAATTAATTTTTTACTGTCGCAAGTTTTAATTGCGCCAGGGATTGCCTTTTCTACAGTAAATTTTGAAAAAAAATAATTTTTTACTGTCGCAAATTTTAATTGCGCCAGGGATTGCCTTTTCTATAGTAAATTTTT
The DNA here is from genome assembly GCA_963930735.1 of Dioctria linearis. Classification (NCBI taxonomy): domain Eukaryota; kingdom Metazoa; phylum Arthropoda; class Insecta; order Diptera; family Asilidae; genus Dioctria; species Dioctria linearis. Next base: position 77,058 of record CAWVNZ010001748.1, on the reverse strand, counting down.
CAAAAATTAATTTTTTACTGTCGCAAATTTTAATTGTGCCAGGGATTGCCTTTTCTACAGTAAATTTTTCAAAAAATAATTTTTTACTCTCGCAAATTTTAATTGCGCTAGGGATTACCTTTTCTATAGTAAATTATTCAAAAAATAATTTTTTACTGTCGCAAATTTTAATTGCGCCAGGTATTGCCTATCCTATAGTAAATTTTTTCAAAAAAAAATTTTACTGTCGCAAATTTTAATTGCGCCAGGGATTACCTTTTCTATAGTAAATTATTCAAAAAATATTTTTTTACTCTCGCAAATTTTAATTGCGCCAGGGATTGCCTTTTCTATATTAAATTTTTCAAAATTTAATTTTTTATTGTCGCAAATTTTAATTACGCCAGGGATTGCCTTTTCTATAGTAGATTTTTCAAAAATTAATTTTTTACTGTCGCAAATTTTAATTGCGCCAGGGATTGCCTTTTCTACAGTAAATTTTTCAAAAAATTATTTTTTACTGTCGCAAATTTTAATTGCGCCAGGGATTACCTTTTCTATAGTAAATTATTAAAAAATTTTTTTTTTTTGCAAATTTTAATTGCGTCAGGGATTGCCTTTCTATAGTAAATTTTTTCAAAAAAAATTTTTACTGTCGCAAAATTTAATTGCGCCAGGGATTACCTTTTCTATAGTAAATTATTCAAAAAATAATTTTTTACTCTCGCAAATTTTAAAACCGCCAGGGATTGCCTTTTCTATAGTAAATTATTCAAAAAATAATTTTTTACTGTCGCAAATTTTAATTGCGCCAGGGATTGTCTTTTCTATAGTAAATTTTTCAAAAATTAATTTTTTACTGTCGCAAATTGTAATTGCGCCAGGGATTGCCTATTCTATAGTAAATTTTGCAAAAAATAATTTTCTACTGTGGCAAATTTTAATTGCGCCAGGGATTGCATTTTCTATAGTAAATTTTTCAAAAAATAATTTTTTACTGTCGCAAATTTTAATTACGCCAGTGATTGCCTTTTCTATAGTAAATTATTCAAAAAATATTTTTTTACTGTCGCAAATTTTAATTACGCCAGGGATTGCCTTTTCTACAGTAAATTTTTCAAAAAATAATTTTTTACTGTCGCAAATTTTTACTACGCCAGGGATTGCCTTTTCTACAGTAAATTTTAGAAAAAATAATTTTATACTGTCGCAAATTTTAATTACGCCAGGGATTGCCTTTTCTATAGTAAATTTTTCAAAAATTAATTTTTTACTGTCGCCAATTTTAAATCCGCCAGGGATTGCCTTTTCTATAGTAAATTATTCAAAAAATAATTTTTTACTGTCGCAAATTTTAATTGCGCCAGGGATTGCCTTTTCTATAGTAAATTTTTCAAAAAATAATTTTTTACTGTCGCAAATTTTAATTGCGCCAGGGATTGCCTCTTCTATAGTAAATTTTTCAAAAATTAATTTTTTGCTGTCGCAAATTTTAATTACGCCAGGGATTGCCTTTTCTATAGTAAATTTTTTATGTCGCAAATTTTAAATACGCAAGGGATTGCCTTTTCTATAGTAAATTTTTTAAAAAATAATTTTTTACTGTCGCCAATTTTAATTACGCCAGGGATTGCCTTTTCTATAGTAATTTTTTCAAAAATTAATTTTTTACTGTCGCAAATTTTAAATCCGCCAGGGATTGAATTTTCTACAGTAAATTTTTCAAAAAATTATTTTCTACTATCGCAAATTTTAATTACGCCAGGGATTGCCTTTTCCATAGTAAATTGTTCAATAATTAATTTTTTACTGTCGCAAGTGTTAATTACGCCAGGGATTGCCTTTTCTATAGTAAATTGTTCAATAATTATTTTTTATTGTCGCAAGTTTTATTTACGCCAGGGATTGCCTTTTCCATAGTAAATTGTTCAATAATTAATTTTTTACTGTCGCAAGTTTTAATTGGGCCAGGGATTGCCTTTTCTACAGTAAATTTTGCAAAAAATAATTTTTTACTGTCGCAAATTTTAATTGCGCCAGGGATTGCCTTTTCTATAGTAAATTTTTCAAAAAATAATTTTTTACTGTCGCAAATTTTAATTGCGCCAGGGATTACCTTTTCTATAGTAAGTTATTCAAAAAATAATTTTTTACTGTCGCATATTTTAATTGCGCCAGGGATTGCTTTTTCTATAGTAAATTTTTTGAAAAAAATTTTTTACTGTCGCAAATTTTAATTGCGCCAGGGATTACCTTTTCTATAGTAAATTATTCAAAAAATAATTTTTTACTCTCGCAAATTTTAATTGCGCCAGGGATTGCCTTTTCTATAGTAAATTTTTCAAAATTTAATTTTTTACTGACGCAAATTTTAATTACGCGAGGGATTGCCTTTTCTATAGTAAATTTTTCACAAATTAATTTTTTACTGTCGCAAATTTTAAATACGCCAGGGATTGCCTTTTCTATAGTAAATTATTCAAAAATTAATTTTTTACTGTCGCAATTTTTAATTGCGCAAGGGATTGCCTTTTCTACAGTAAATTTTTCAAAAAATAATTTTTTACTGTCGCAAATTTTAAATCCGCCAGGGATTGCCTTTTCTATAGTAAATTATTCAAAAAATAATTTTTTACTGTCGCAAATTTTAATTGCGCCAGGGATTGTCTTTTCTATAGTAAATTTTTCAAAAACTAATTTTTTACTGTCTCAAATTGTAATTGCGCCAGGGATTGCCTATTCTATAGTAAATGTTGCAAAAATTAATTTTTTACTGTCGCAAATTGTAATTGCGCCAGGGATTGCCTATTCTATAGTAAATTATTCAAAAAATAATTTTTTACTCTCGCAAATTTTAATTGCGCCAGGGATTGCCTTTTCTATAGTAAATTTTTCAAAATTTAATTTTTTACTGTCGCAAATTTTAATTACGCGAGGGATTGCCTTTTCTATAGTAAATTTTTCACAAATTAATTTTTTACTGTCGCAAATTTTAAATACGCCAGGGATTGCCTTTTCTATAGTAAATTATTCAAAAAATAATTTTTTACTGTCGCAAATTTTAATTGCGCAAGGGATTGCCTTTTCTACAGTAAATTTTTCAAAAAATAATTTTTTACTGTAGCAAATTTTAAATCCGCCAGGGATTGCCTTTTCTATAGTAAATTATTCAAAAAATAATTTTTTACTGTCGCAAATTTTAATTGCGCCAGGGATTGTATTTTCTATAGTAAATTTTTCAAAAATAAATTTTTTACTGTCGCAAATTCTAATTGCGCCAGGGATTGCCTATTCTATAGTAAATGTTGCAAAAAATAACTTTTCTACTGTCGCAAATTTTAATTCCGCCAGGGATTGCCTTTTCTATAGTAAACTTTTCAAAAAATAATTTTTTTCTGTCGCAAATTTTAATTACGCCAGGGATTGCCTTTTCTATAGTAAATTATTCAAAAAATAATTTTTTACTGTCGCAAATTTTAATTACGCCAGGGATTGCCTTTTCTACAGTAAATTTTTCAAAAAATAATTCTTTACTGTCGCAAATTTTAATTACGCCAGGGATTGCCTTTTATACAGTAAATTTTACAAAAAATAATTTTATACTGTCGCAAATTTTAATTGCGCCAGGGATTGCCTTTTCTACAGTAAATTTTTCACAAATTAATTTTTTACTGTCGCAAATTGTAATTGCGCCAGGGATTGCCTATTCTATAGTAAATTTTTCAAAAAATAATTTTTTACTGTCGCAAATTTTAAATCCGCCAAGGATTGCCTTTTCTATAGTAAATTATTCAAAAAATAATTTTTTACTGTCGCAAATTTTAATTGCGCCAGGGATTGTATTTTCTATAGTAAATTTTTCAAAAATTAATTTTTTACTGTCGCAAATTCTAATTGCGCCAGGGATTGCCTATTCTATAGTAAATGTTACAAAAAATAACTTTTCTACTGTCGCAAATTTTAATTCCGCCAGGGATTGCCTTTTCTATAGTAAATTTTTCAAAAAATAATTTTTTACTGTCGCAAATTTTAATTACGCCAGGGATTGCCTTTTCTATAGTAAATTATTCAAAATTTAATTTTTTACTGACGCAAATTTTAATTACGCGAGGGATTGCCTTTTCTATAGTAAATTTTTCACAAATTAATTTTTTACTGTCGCAAATTTTAAATACGCCAGGGATTGCCTTTTCTATAGTAAATTATTCAAAAAATAATTTTTTACTGTCGCAATTTTTAATTGCGCAAGGGATTGCCTTTTCTACAGTAAATTTTTCAAAAAATAATTTTTTACTGTCGCAAATTTTAATTAAGCGAGGGATTGCCTTTTCTATAGTAAATTATTCAAAATTTAATTTTTTACTGTCGCAAATTTTAATTACGCGAGGGATTGCCTTTTCTATAGTAAATTTTTTCAAAAAAAATTTTTACTGTCGCAAAATTTAATTGCGCGAGGGATTGCCTTTTCTATAGTAAATTTTTCACAAATTAATTTTTTACTGTCGCAAATTTTAAATACGACAGGCATTGCCTTTTCTATAGTAAATTATTCAAAAAATAATTTTTTACTGTCGCAAATTTTAATTGCGCCAGGGATTGCCTTTTCTATAGTAAATTTTTCAAAAAATAATTTTTTACTACCGCAAATTTTAAAACCGCCAGGGATTGCCTCTTCTATAGTAAATTTTGCAAAAAATAATTTTTTACTGTCGCAAATTTTAATTGCGCCAGGGATTGCCTTTTATATAGTAAATTATTCAAAAAATAATTTTTTACTGTCGCAAATTTTAATTACGCCAGGGATTGCCTTTTCTACAGTAAATTTTTCAAAAATAATTTTCTACTGTCGCAAATTTTAATTGCGCCAGGGATTGCCTTTTCTATAGTAAATTATTCAAAAATTATTTTTTACTGTCGCAAATTTTAATTGCGCCAGGGATTGCCTTTTCTATAGTAAATTTTTCAAAAAATAATTTTTTACTGTCGCAAATTTTAATTGCGCCAGGGATTGCCTTTTCTATAGTAAATTTTTCAAAATTTAATTTTTTACTGTCGCAAATTTTAATTACGCGAGGGATTGCCTTTTCTATAGTAAATTTTACACAAATTAATTTTTTACTGTCACAAATTTTAAATTCGCCAGGGATTGCCTTTTCTATAGTAAATTATTCAAAAAATAATTTTTTACTGTCGCAAATTCTAATTGCGCCAGGGATTGCCTTTTCTACAGTAAATTTTTCAAAAAATAATTTTTTACTGTCGCAAATTTTAAATCCGCCAGGGATTGCCTTTTCTATAGTAAATTATTCAAAAAATAATTTTTTACTGTCGCAAATTTTAATTGCGTCAGGGATTGTCTTTTCTATAGTAAATTTTTCAAAAATTAATTTTTTACAGTCGCAAATTGTAATTGCGCCAGGGATTGCCTATTCTGTAGTAAATGTTGCAAAAAATAACTTTTCTACTGTCGCAAATTTTAATTGCGCCAGGGATTGACTTTTCTATAGTAAATTTTTCAAAAAATAATTTTTTACTGTCGCAAATTTTAATTACGCCAGGGATTGCCTTTTCTATAGTAAATTATTCAAAAAATAATTTTTCACTGTCGCAAATTTTAATTACGCCAGTGATTGCCTTTTCTACAGTAAATATTTCAAAAAATAATTTTTTACTGTCGCAAATTTTAATTACGCCAGGGATTGCCTTTTATACAGTAAATTTTACAAAAAATAATTTTATACTGTCGCAAATTTTAATTGCGCCAGAGATTGCCTTTTCTACAGTAAATTTTTCACAAATTAATTTTTTACTGTCGCAAATTGTAATTGCGCCAGGGATTGCCTATTCTATAGTAAATTTTGTAAAAAATAATTTTCTACTGTCGCAAATTTTAATTGCGCCAGGGATTGCATTTTCTATAGTAAATTTTTCAAAAAATAATTTTTTACTGTCGCAAATTTTAATTACGCCAGGGATTGCCTTTTCTATAGTAAATTATTCAAAAAATAATTTTTTACTGTCGCAAATTTTAATTACGCCAGGGATTGCCTTTTCTACAGTAAATTTTTCAAAAAATAACTTTTTACTGTCGCAAATTTTAACTACGCCAGGGATTGCCTTTTCTACAGTAAATTTTACAAAAAATAATTTTATACTGTCGCAAATTTTAATTACGCCAGGGATTGCCTTTTCTATAGTAAATTTTTTCAAAAATTAATTTTTTACTGTCGCAAATTTTAAATCCGCCAGGGATTGCCTTTTCTATAGTAAATTATTCAAAAAATAATTTTATACTGTCGCAAATTTTAATTGCGCCAGGGATTGCCTTTTCTACAGTAAATTTTTCAAAAAATAATTTTTTACTGTCGCAAATTTTAAATCCGCCAGGGATTGCCTTTTCTATAGTAAATTATTCAGAAAATAATTTTTTACTGTCGCAAAGTTTAATTGCGCCAGGGATGGTCTTTTCTATAGTAAATTTTTCAAAAATTAATTTTTTACAGTCGCAAATTGTAATTGCGCCAGGGTTGCCTATTCTATAGTAAATGTTGCAAAAAATAACTTTTCTACTTTCGCAAATTTTAATTGCGCCAGGGATTGCCTTTTCTATAGTAAATTTTTCAAAAAATAATTTTTTACTGTCGCAAATTTTAATTACGCCAGGGATTGCCTTTTCTATAGTAAATTATTCAAAAAATAATTTTTTACTGTCGCAAATTTTAATTGCGCCAGGGATTGTCTTTTCTATAGTAAATTTTTCAAAAATTAATTTTTTACAGTCGCAAATTGTAATTGCGCCAGGGGTTGCCTATTCTATAGTAAATGTTGTAAAAAATAACTTTTCTACTGTCGCAAATTTTAATTGCGCCAGGGATTGCCTTTTCTATAGTAAATTTTTCAAAAAATAATTTTTTACTGTCGCAAATTTTAATTGCGCCAGGGATTGCCTTTTCTATAGTAAATTATTCAAAAAATAATTTTCTAATGTCGCAAATTTTAAATACGCCAGGTATTGCCTCTTCTATAGTAAATTTTGCAAAAAATAATTTTTTACTGTCGCAAATTTTAATTACGCCAGGGATTGCCTTTTCTACAGTAAATTTTACAAAAAATAATTTTATACTGTCGCAAATTTTAATTACGCCAGGGATTGCCTTTTCTACAGTAAATTTTACAAAAAATAATTTTATACTGTCGCAAATTTTAATTACGCCAGGGATTGCCATTTCTATAGTAAATTTTTCAAAAATTAATTTTTTACTGTCGCAAATTTTAAATCCGCCAGGGATTGCCTTTTCTATAGTAAATTATTCAAAAAATAATTTTTTACTGTCGCAAATTTTAATTGCGCCAGGGATTGCCTTTTCTACAGTAAATTTTTCAAAAAATAATTTTTTACTGTCGCAAATTTTAAATCCCCCAGGGATTGCCTTTTCTATAGTAAATTATTCAAAAAATAATTTTTTACTGTCGCAAGGTTCAAATGCGCCAGGGATTATCTTTTCTATAGTAAATTTTTCAAAAATTAATTTTTTACAGTCGCAAATTGTAATTGCGCCTGGGATTGCCTATTCTATAGTAAATGTTGCAAAAAATAACTTTTTCTACTGTCGCAAATTTTAATTGCGCCGGGGATTGCCTTTTCTATAGTAAATTTTTCAAAAAATAATTTTTTACTGTCGCAAATTTTAATTACGCCAGGGATTGCCTTTTCTATAGTAAATTATTCAAAAAATAATTTTTTACTGTCGCAAATTTTAATTGCGCCAGGGATTGTCTTTTCTATAGTAAATTTTTCAAAAATTAATTTTTTACAGTCGCAAATTGTAATTGCGCCAGGGATTGCCTATTCTATAGTAAATGTTGCAAAAAATAACTTTTCTACTCTCGCAAATTTTAATTGCGCCAGGGATTGCCTTTTCTATAGTAAATTTTTCAAAAAATAATTTTTTACTGTCGCAAATTTTAATTGCGCCAGGGATTGCCTTTTCTATAGTAAATTATTCAAAAAATAATTTTCTACTGTCGCAAATTTTAAATACGCCAGGTATTGCCTCTTCTATAGTAAATTTTGCAAAAAATAATTTTTTACTGTCGCAAATTTTAATTGCGCCAGGGATTGCCTTTTCTATAGTAAATTATTCAAAAAATAATTTTTTACTGTCGCAAATTTTAATTACGCCAGGGATTGCCTTTTCTACAGTAAATTTTTCAAAAAATAATTTTCTACTGTCGCAAATTTTAATTGCGCCAGGGATTGCCTTTTCTGTAGTAAATTATTCAAAAAATAATTTTTTACCGTCGCAAATTTTAATTGCGCCAGGGATTGCCTTTTCTATAGTAAATTTTTCAAAAAATAATTTTTTACTGTCGCAAATTTTAACTGCGCCAAGGATTGTCTTTTCTATAGTAACTTTTTCAAGAATTAATTTTTTACTGTCGCAAATTTTAAATACGCCAGGGATTGCCTTTTCTGTATTAAATTATTCAAAAAATAATTTTTTTCTGTCGCAAATTTTAATTACGCCAGGGATTGCCTTTTCTATAGTAAATTTTGCAAAAAAATAATTTTTTACTGTCGCAAATTCTAATTGCGCCAGGGATTGCCTTTTTTATAGTAAATTTTGCAAAAAAATAATTTTTTACTGTCGCAAATTTTAATTACGCCAGGGATTGCCTTTTCTATAGTAAATTTTGCAAAAAAAATATTTTTTACTGTCGCAAATTGTAATTGCGCCAGGGATTACCTTTTCTATAGTAAATTTTTCAAAAAATAATTTTTTACTGTCGCAAATTTTAATTACGCCAGGGATTGTCTTTTCTATAGTAACTTTTTCAAGAATTAATTTTTTACTGTCGCAAATTTTAAATACGCCAGGTATTGCCTTTTCTATAGTAAATTATTCAATAAATAATTTTTTACTGTCGCAAATTTTAATTACGCCAGGGATTGCCTTTTCTATAGTAAATTTTTCAAAAAAATAATTTTTTACTGTCGCAAATTTTAATTGCGCCAAGGATTGCCTTTTCTACAGTAAATTTTTCAAAAAATAATTTTTTTTGTCGCAAATTTTAAATACGCCAGGGATTGCCTTTTCTACAGTAAATTTTTCAAAAAATAATTTTCTACTGTCGCAAATTTTAATTGCGCCAGGGATTGCCTTTTCTTTAGTAAATTATTCAAAAAATAATTTTTTACTGTCGCAAATTTTAATTGCGCCAGGGATTGCCTTTTCTATAGTAAATTTTTCAAAAAATAATTTTTTACTGTCGCAAATTTTAATTGCGCCAGGAATTGCCATTTCTACAGTACATTTTTCAAAAAATAATTTTTTACTGTCGCAAATTTTAAATACGCCAGGGATTGCCTTTTCTTTAGTAAATTTTTCAAAAAATAATTTTTTACTGTTTCAAATTTTAATTGCGCCAGGGATTGCGTTTTCTATAGTAAATTTTTCAAAAAATAATTTTTTACTGTCGCAAATTTTAATTGCGCCAGGGAATGCCTTTTCTACAGTAAATTTTTCAAAAAATAATTTTTTACTGTCGCAAATTTTAAATACGCCAGGGATTGCCTTTTCTATAGTAAATTATTCAAAAAATAATTTTTTACTGTCGCAAATTTTAATTGCGCCAGGGATTGCCTTTTCTATAGTAAATTTTTCAAAATTTAATTTTTTACTGTCGCAAATTTTAATTACGCCAGGGATTGCCTTTTCTATAGTAAGTTTTTCACAAATTAATTTTTTACTGTCGCAAATATTAAATACGCCAGGGATTGCCTTTTCTATAGTAAATTATTCAAAAAATAATTTTTTACTGTCGCAAATTTTAATTGCGCCACGGATTGCCTTTTCTACAGTAAATTTTTCAAAAAATAATTTTTACTGTCGCAAATTTTAAATCCGCCAGCGATTGCCTTTTCTATAGTAAGTTATTCAAAAAATAATTTTTTACTGTCGCAAATTTTAATTGCGCCAAGGATTGCCTTTTCTATAGTAAATTTTTCAAAAAATAATTTTTTACTGTCGCAAATTTTTATTCCGCCAGGGATTGCTTTTTCTACAGTAAGTTTTTTAAAAAATAATCTTCTACAGTCGCAAATTTTAATTGCGCCAAGGATTGCCTTTTCTACAGTAAATTTTTCAAAAAATAATTTTCTACTGTCGCAAATTTTAATTACGCCGGGGATTGCCTTTTCTATAGTAAATTTTTCAAAATTTAATTTTATACTGTCGCAAATTTTAATTGCGCCAAGGATTGCCTTTTCTATAGTAAATTTTTCAACAAATAATTTTTTACTGTCGCAAATTTTAATTGCGCCAGGGATTGCCTTTTCTACAGTAAATTTTTCAAAAAATAATTTTTTACTGTCGCAAATTTTAATTACGCCAGGGATTGCCTTTTCTACAGTAAATTTTACAAAAAATAATTTTATAATGTCACAAATTTTAATTACGCCAGAGATTGCCTTTTCTATAGTAAATTTTTCAAAAATTAATTTTTTACTGTCGCAAATTTTAATTGTCGCAGGGATTGCCTTTTCTACAGTAAAATTTTCAAAAAATAATTTTTTAATGTCGCAAATTTTAAATACGCCAGGGATTGCCTTTTCAATAGTAAATTATTCAAAAAATAATTTTTTAATATCGCAAATTTTAATTGCGCCAGGGATTGCCTTTTCTGTATTAAATTTTTCAAAAATTAATTTTTTACTGTCGCAAATTTTAATTACGCCAGGGATTGCCTTTCCTATAGTAAATTTTTCACAAATTAATTTTTTACTGTCGCAAATTTTAAATACGCCAGGGATTGCCTTTTCTATAGTAAATTATTCAAAAAATAATTTTTTACTGTCGCAAATTTTAATTGCGCCAGGGATTGCCTTTTCTACAGTAAATTTTTCAAAAAATAATTTTTTACTGTTGCAAATTTTAAATCCGCCAGGGATTGCCTTTTCTATAGTAAATTATTCAAAAAATAATTTTTTACTGTCGCAAATTTTAATAGGGCCAGGGATTGCATTTTCTATAGTAAATTTTTCAAAAAATAATTTTTTACTGTCGTAAATTTTAATTGCGCCAGGGATTGCCTTTTCTACAGTAAATTTTTCAAAAAAAAATTTTCTACAGTCGCAAATTTTAATTGCGCCAGGGATAGCCTTTTCTACAGTAAATTTTTCAAAAAATAATTTTCTACTGTCGCAAATTTTAATTACGCCAGAAATTGCCTTTTCTGTAGTAAATCTTTCAAAAAATAATATTTTACTGTCGCAAATTTTAAATACGCCAGGGATTGCCTTTTCTATAGTAAATTATTCAAAAAATAATTTTTTACTGTCCCAAATTTTAATTACGCCAGAGATTGCCTTTTTTGTAGTAAATCTTTCAAAAAAATAATTTTTTACTGTCGCAAATTTTAATTGCGCCAGGGATTGCCTTTTCTACAGTAAATTTTTCAAAAAATAATTTTTTACTGTCGCAAATTTTAATTACGCCAGGGATTGCCTTTTCTACAGTAAATTTTACAAAAAATAATTTTATAATGTCGCAAATTTTAATTACGCCAGGGATTGCCTTTTCTATAGCAAATTTTTCAAAAATTAATTTTTTACTGACGCAAATTTTAATTGTCGCAGGGATTGCCTTTTCTACAGTAAAATTTTCAAAAAATAATTTTTTACTGTCGCAAATTTTAAATACACCAGGGATTGCCTTTTCTATAGTAAATTATTCAAAAAATAATTTTTTACTGTCGCAAATTTTAATTGCGCCAGGGATTGCCTTTTCTACAGTAAATTTTTCAAAAAATAATTTTTTACTGTCGCAAATTTTAAATCCGCCAGGGATTGCCTTTTCTATAGTAAATTATTCAAAAAATAATTTTTTACTGCCGCAAATTTTAATAGCGCCAGGGATTGCCTTTTCTATAGTAAATTTTTCAAAAAATAATTTTTTACTGTCGCAAATTTTAATTGCGCCAGGGATTGCCTTTTCTACAGTAAATTTTTCAAAAAATAATTTTCTACTGTCGCAAATTTTAATTGCGCCAGGGATTGTCTTTTCTATAGTAAAGTTTTCAAAAAATAATTTTTTACTGTCGCAAATTTTAAATACGCCAGGTATTGCCTCTTCTATAGTAAATTTTGCAAAAAATAATTTTTTACTGTCGCAAATTTTAATTGCGCCAGGGATTGCCTTTTATATAGTAAATTATTCAAAAAATAATTTTTTACTGTCGCAAATTTTAATTACGCCAGGGATTGCCTTTTCTACAGTAAATTTTTCAAAAATAATTTTCTACTGTCGCAAATTTTAATTGCGCCAGGGATTGCCTTTTCTATAGTAAATTATTCAAAAATTATTTTTTACTGTCGCAAATTTTAATTGCGCCAGGGATTGCCTTTTCTATAGTAAATTTTTCAAAAAATAATTTTTTACTGTCGCAAATTTTAATTGCGCCAGGGATTGCCTTTTCTATAGTAAATTTTTCAAAATTTAATTTTTTACTGTCGCAAATTTTAATTACGCGAGGGATTGCCTTTTCTATAGTAAATTTTACACAAATTAATTTTTTACTGTCACAAATTTTAAATACGCCAGGGACTGCCTTTTCTATAGTAAATTATTCAAAAAATAATTTTTTACTGTCGCAAATTCTAATTGCGCCAGGGATTGCCTTTTCTACAGTAAATTTTTCAAAAAATAATTTTTTACTGTCGCAAATTTTAAATCCGCCAGGGATTGCCTTTTCTATAGTAAATTATTCAAAAAATAATTTTTTACTGTCGCAAATTTTAATTGCGCCAGGGATTGTCTTTTCTATAGTAAATTTTTCAAAAATTAATTTTTTACAGTCGCAAATTGTAATTGCGCCAGGGATTGCCTATTCTGTAGTAAATGTTGCAAAAAATAACTTTTCTACTGTCGCAAATTTTAATTGCGCCAGGGATTGACTTTTCTATAGTAAATTTTTCAAAAAATAATTTTTTACTGTCGCAAATTTTAATTACGCCAGGGATTGCCTTTTCTATAGTAAATTATTCAAAAAATAATTTTTCACTGTCGCAAATTTTAATTACGCCAGTGATTGCCTTTTCTACAGTAAATATTTCAAAAAATAATTTTTTACTGTCGCAAATTTTAATTACGCCAGGGATTGCCTTTTATACAGTAAATTTTACAAAAAATAATTTTATACTGTCGCTAATTTTAATTGCGCCAGAGATTGCCTTTTCTACAGTAAATTTTTCACAAATTAATTTGTTACTGTCGCAAATTGTAATTGCGCCAGGGATTGCCTATTCTATAGTAAATTTTGTAAAAAATAATTTTCTACTGTCGCAAATTTTAATTGCGCCAGGGATTGCATTTTCTATAGTAAATTTTTCAAAAAATAATTTTTTACTGTCGCAAATTTTAATTACGCCAGGGATTGCCTTTTCTATAGTAAATTATTCAAAAAATAATTTTTTACTGTCGCAAATTTTAATTACGCCAGGGATTGCCTTTTCTACAGTAAATTTTTCAAAAAATAACTTTTTACTGTCGCAAATTTTAACTACGCCAGGGATTGCCTTTTCTACAGTAAATTTTACAAAAAATAATTTTATACTGTCGCAAATTTTAATTACGCCAGGGATTGCCTTTTCTATAGTAAATTTTTTCAAAAATTAATTTTTTACTGTCGCAAATTTTAAATCCGCCAGGGATTGCCTTTTCTATAGTAAATTATTCAAAAAATAATTTTATACTGTCGCAAATTTTAATTGCGCCAGGGATTGCCTTTTCTACAGTAAATTTTTCAAAAAATAATTTTTTACTGTCGCAAATTTTAAATCCGCCAGGGATTGCCTTTTCTATAGTAAATTATTCAGAAAATAATTTTTTACTGTCGCAAAGTTTAATTGCGCCAGGGATGGTCTTTTCTATAGTAAATTTTTCAAAAATTAATTTTTTACAGTCGCAAATTGTAATTGCGCCAGGGATTGCCTATTCTATAGTAAATGTTGCAAAAAATAACTTTTCTACTGTCGCAAATTTTAATTGCGCCAGGGATTGCCTTTTCTATAGTAAATTTTTCAAAAAATAATTTTTTACTGTCGCAAATTTTAATTACGCCAGGGATTGCCTTTTCTATAGTAAATTATTCAAAAAATAATTTTTTACTGTCGCAAATTTTAATTGCGCCAGGGATTGTCTTTTCTATAGTAAATTTTTCAAAAATTAATTTTTTACAGTCGCAAATTGTAATTGCGCCAGGGGTTGCCTATTCTATAGTAAATGTTGTAAAAAATAACTTTTCTACTGTCGCAAATTTTAATTGCGCCAGGGATTGCCTTTTCTATAGTAAATTTTTCAAAAAATAATTTTTTACTGTCGCAAATTTTAATTGCGCCAGGGATTGCCTTTTCTATAGTAAATTATTCAAAAAATAATTTTCTAATGTCGCAAATTTTAAATACGCCAGGTATTGCCTCTTCTATAGTAAATTTTGCAAAAAATAATTTTTTACTGTCGCAAATTTTAATTACGCCAGGGATTGCCTTTTCTACAGTAAATTTTACAAAAAATAATTTTATACTGTCGCAAATTTTAATTACGCCAGGGATTGCCTTTTCTACAGTAAATTTTACAAAAAATAATTTTATACTGTCGCAAATTTTAATTACGCCAGGGATTGCCATTTCTATAGTAAATTTTTCAAAAATTAATTTTTTACTGTCGCAAATTTTAAATCCGCCAGGGATTGCCTTTTCTATAGTAAATTATTCAAAAAATAATTTTTTACTGTCGCAAATTTTAATTGCGCCAGGGATTGCCTTTTCTACAGTAAATTTTTCAAAAAATAATTTTTTACTGTCGCAAATTTTAAATCCCCCAGGGATTGCCTTTTCTATAGTAAATTATTCAAAAAATAATTTTTTACTGTCGCAAGGTTCAATTGCGTCAGGGATTATCTTTTCTATAGTAAATTTTTCAAAAATTAATTTTTTACAGTCGCAAATTGTAATTGCGCCAGGGATTGCCTATTCTATAGTAAATGTTGCAAAAAATAACTTTTTCTACTGTCGCAAATTTTAATTGCGCCGGGGATTGCCTTTTCTATAGTAAATTTTTCAAAAAATAATTTTTTACTGTCGCAAATTTTAATTACGCCAGGGATTGCCTTTTCTATAGTAAATTATTCAAAAAATAATTTTTTACTGTCGCAAATTTTAATTGCGCCAGGGATTGTCTTTTCTATAGTAAATTTTTCAAAAATTAATTTTTTACAGTCGCAAATTGTAATTGCGCCAGGGATTGCCTATTCTATAGTAAATGTAGGCAAAAAATAACTTTTCTACTCTCGCAAATTTTAATTGCGCCAGGGATTGCCTTTTCTATAGTAAATTTTTCAAAAAATAATTTTTTACTGTCGCAAATTTTAATTGCGCCAGGGATTGCCTTTTCTATAGTAAATTATTCAAAAAATAATTTTCTACTGTCGCAAATTTTAAATACGCCAGGTATTGCCTCTTCTATAGTAAATTTTGCAAAAAATAATTTTTTACTGTCGCAAATTTTAATTGCGCCAGGGATTGCCTTTTCTATAGTAAATTATTCAAAAAATAATTTTTTACTGTCGCAAATTTTAATTACGCCAGGGATTGCCTTTTCTACAGTAAATTTTTCAAAAAATAATTTTCTACTGTCGCAAATTTTAATTGCGCCAGGGATTGCCTTTTCTGTAGTAAATTATTCAAAAAATAATTTTTTACCGTCGCAAATTTTAATTGCGCCAGGGATTGCCTTTTCTATAGTAAATTTTTCAAAAAATAATTTTTTACTGTCGCAAATTTTAACTGCGCCAGGGATTGCCTTTTCTATAGTAAATTTTTCAAAAAAAATTTTTTTACTGTCGCAAATTTTAATTGCGGCAGGGATTGTCTTTTCTACAGTGAATTTTTCAAAAAATAATTTTTTACTGTCGCAAATTTTAATTACGCCAGGGATTGTCTTTTCTATAGTAACTTTTTCAAGAATTAATTTTTTACTGTCGCAAATTTTAAATACGCCAGGGATTGCCTTTTCTGTATTAAATTATTCAAAAAATAATTTTTTTCTGTCGCAAATTTTAATTACGCCAGGGATTGCCTTTTCTATAGTAAATTTTGCAAAAAAATAATTTTTTACTGTCGCAAATTCTAATTGCGCCAGGGATTGCCTTTTTTATAGTAAATTTTGCAAAAAAATAATTTTTTACTGTCGCAAATTTTAATTACGCCAGGGATTGCCTTTTCTATAGTAAATTTTGCAAAAAAAATATTTTTTACTGTCGCAAATTGTAATTGCGCCAGGGATTACCTTTTCTATAGTAAATTTTTCAAAAAATAATTTTTTACTGTCGCAAATTTTAATTACGCCAGGGATTGTCTTTTCTATAGTAACTTTTTCAAGAATTAATTTTTTACTGTCGCAAATTTTAAATACGCCAGGTATTGCCTTTTCTATAGTAAATTATTCAATAAATAATTTTTTACTGTCGCAAATTTTAATTACGCCAGGGATTGCCTTTTCTATAGTAAATTTTTCAAAAAAATAATTTTTTACTGTCGCAAATTTTAATTGCGCCAAGGATTGCCTTTTCTACAGTAAATTTTTCAAAAAATAATTTTTTACTGTCGCAAATTTTAAATACGCCAGGGATTGCCTTTTCTACAGTAAATTTTTCAAAAAATAATTTTCTACTGTCGCAAATTTTAATTGCGCCAGGGATTGCCTTTTCTTTAGTAAATTATTCAAAAAATAATTTTTTACTGTCGCAAATTTTAATTGCGCCAGGGAATGCCTTTTCTACAGTAAATTTTTCAAAAAATAATTTTCTACTGTCGCAAATTTTAATTGCGCCAGGGATTGCCTTTTCTTTAGTAAATTATTCAAAAAATAATTTTTTACTGTCGCAAATTTTAATTGCGCCAGGGTTTGCCTTTTCTATAGTAAATTTTTCACAAAATAATTTTTTACTGTCGCAAATTTTAAACACGCCAGGGATTGCCTTTTCTTTAGTAAATTTTTCAAAAAATAATTTTTTACTGTTTCAAATTTTAATTGCGCCAGGGATTGCGTTTTCTATAGTAAATTTTTCAAAAAATAATTTTTTACTGTCGCAAATTTTAATTGCGCCAGGGAATGCCTTTTCTACAGTAAATTTTTCAAAAAATAATTTTTTACTGTCGCAAATTTTAAATACGCCAGGGATTGCCTTTTCTATAGTAAATTATTCAAAAAATAATTTTTTACTGTCGCAAATTTTAATTGCGCCAGGGATATCCTTTTCTATAGTAAATTTTTCAAAATTTAATTTTTTACTGTCGCAAATTTTAATTACGCCAGGGATTGCCTTTTCTATAGTAAGTTTTTCACAAATTAATTTTTTACTGTCGCAAATATTAAATACGCCAGGGATTGCCTTTTCTATAGTAAATTATTCAAAAAATAATTTTTTACTGTCGCAAATTTTAATTGCGCCACGGATTGCCTTTTCTACAGTAAATTTTTCAAAAAATAATTTTTACTGTCGCAAATTTTAAATCCGCCAGCGATTGCCTTTTCTATAGTAAGTTATTCAAAAAATAATTTTTTACTGTCGCAAATTTTAATTGCGCCAGGGATTGCCTTTTCTATAGTAAATTTTTCAAAAAATAATTTTTTACTGTCGCAAATTTTTATTCCGCCAGGGATTGCTTTTTCTACAGTAAGTTTTTCAAAAAATAATTTTCTACAGTCGCAAATTTTAATTGCGCCAAGGATTGCCTTTTCTACAGTAAATTTTTCAAAAAATAATTTTCTACTGTCGCAAATTTTAATTACGCCAGGGATTGCCTTTTCTATAGTAAATTTTTCAAAATTTAATTTTATACTGTCGCAAATTTTAATTGCGCCAAGGATTGCCTTTTCTATAGTAAATTTTTCAACAAATAATTTTTTACTGTCGCAAATTTTAATTGCGCCAGGGATTGCCTTTTCTACAGTAAATTTTTCAAAAAATAATTTTTTACTGTCGCAAATTTTAATTACGCCAGGGATTGCCTTTTCTACAGTAAATTTTACAAAAAATAATTTTATAATGTCACAAATTTTAATTACGCCAGAGATTGCCTTTTCTATAGTAAATTTTTCAAAAATTAATTTTTTACTGTCGCAAATTTTAATTGTCGCAGGGATTGCCTTTTCTACAGTAAAATTTTCAAAAAATAATTTTTTACTGTCGCAAATTTTAAATACGCCAGGGATTGCCTTTTCGATAGTAAATTATTCAAAAAATAATTTTTTAATGTCGCAAATTTTAATTGCGCCAGGGATTGCCTTTTCTGTATTAAATTTTTCAAAAATTAATTTTTTACTGTCGCAAATTTTAATTACGCCAGGGATTGCCTTTCCTATAGTAAATTTTTCACAAATTAATTTTTTACTGTCGCAAATTTTAAATACGCCAGGGATTGCCTTTTCTATAGTAAATTATTCAAAAAATAATTTTTTACTGTCGCAAATTTTAATTGCGCCAGGGATTGCCTTTTCTACAGTAAATTTTTCAAAAAATAATTTTTTACTGTTGCAAATTTTAAATCCGCCAGGGATTGCCTTTTCTATAGTAAATTATTCAAAAAATAATTTTTTACTGTCGCAAATTTTAATAGGGCCAGGGATTGCATTTTCTATAGTAAATTTTTCAAAAAATAATTTTTTACTGTCGCAAATTTTAATTGCGCCAGGGATTGCCTTTTCTACAGTAAATTTTTCAAAAAAAAATTTTCTACAGTCGCAAATTTTAATTGCGCCAGGGATAGCCTTTTCTACAGTAAATTTTTCAAAAAATAATTTTCTACTGTCGCAAATTTTAATTACGCCAGAAATTGCCTTTTCTGTAGTAAATCTTTCAAAAAATAATATTTTACTGTCGCAAATTTTAAATACGCCAGGGATTGCCTTTTCTATAGTAAATTATTCAAAAAATAATTTTTTACTGTCCCAAATTTTAATTACGCCAGAGATTGCCTTTTTTGTAGTAAATCTTTCAAAAAAATAATTTTTTACTGTCGCAAATTTTAATTGCGCCAGGGATTGCCTTTTCTACAGTAAATTTTTCAAAAAATAATTTTTTACTGTCGCAAATTTTAATTACGCCAGGGATTGCCTTTTCTACAGTAAATTTTACAAAAAATAATTTTATAATGTCGCAAATTTTAATTACGCCAGGGATTGCCTTTTCTATAGCAAATTTTTCAAAAATTAATTTTTTACTGTCGCAAATTTTAATTGTCGCAGGGATTGCCTTTTCTACAGTAAAATTTTCAAAAAATAATTTTTTACTGTCGCAAATTTTAAATACACCAGGGATTGCCTTTTCTATAGTAAATTATTCAAAAAATA
The DNA here is from genome assembly GCA_963930735.1 of Dioctria linearis. Lineage (NCBI taxonomy): Eukaryota > Metazoa > Arthropoda > Insecta > Diptera > Asilidae > Dioctria > Dioctria linearis. Next base: position 57,667 of record CAWVNZ010001748.1, on the reverse strand, counting down.
ATTTTTTACTGTCGCAAATTTTAATTGCGCCAGGGATTGCCTTTTCTACAGTAAATTTTTCAAAAATAATTTTTTACTGTCGCAAATTTTAAATCCGCCAGGGATTGCCTTTTCTATAGTAAATTATTCAAAAAATAATTTTTTACTGCCGCAAATTTTAATAGCGCCAGGGATTGCCTTTTCTATAGTAAATTTTTCAAAAAATAATTTTTTACTGTCGCAAATTTTAATTGCGCCAGGGATTGCCTTTTCTACAGTAAATTTTTCAAAAAATAATTTTCTACAGTCGCAAATTTTAATTGCGCCAGGGATTGCCTTTTCTACAGTAAATTTTTCAAAAAATAATTTTCTACTTTCGCAAATTTTAATTACGCCAGAGATTGCCTTTTCTGTAGTATATCTTTCAAAAAAATAATTTTTTACTGTCGCAAATTTTAATTGCGTCAAGGATTGCCTTTTCTACAGTAAATTTTTCAAAAATAATATTTTACTGTCGCAAATTTTAAATACGCCAGGGATTGCCTTTTCTATAGTAAATTATTCAAAAAATAATTTTTTACTGTCGCAAATTTTAATTGCGCCAGGGATTGCCTTTTCTAAAGTAAATTATTCAAAAAATAATTTTTTACTGTCGCAAATTTTAATTGCGCCAGGGATTGCTTTTTCTATAGTAAATTATTCAAAAAATAATTTTTTACAGTCGCAAATTTTAAATACGCCAGAGATTGCATTTTCTATAGTAAATTATTCAAAAAATAATTTTCTACTGTCGCAAATTTTAATTGCGCCAAGGATTGCCTTTTCTGTAGTAAATCTTTCAAAAAAATAATTTTTTACTGTCGCAAATTTTAATTGCGCCAAGGATTGCCTTTTCTACAGTAAATTTTTCAAAAAATAATATTTTACTGTTGCAAATTTTAAATACGCCAGGGATTGCCTTTTCTATAGTAAATTATTCAAAAAATAATTTTTTACTGTCGCAAATTTTAATTGCGCCAGGGATTGCCTTTTCTATAGTAAATTATTCAAAAAATAATTTTTTACTGTCGCAAATTTTAATAACGCCAGGGATTGCTTTTCTATAGTAAATTTTTCAAAAAAATAATTTTTTACTGTCACAAATTTTAATTGCGCCAGGGATTGCCTTTTCTACAGTAAATTTTTCGAAAAATAATTTTTTACTGTCGCAAATTTTAAATACGCCAGGGATTGCCTTTTCTATAGTAAATTATTCAAAAAATAATTTTTTACTGTCGCAAATTTTAATTGCTCCAGGGATTGCCTTTTCTATAGTAAATTATTCAAAAAATAATTTTTTACTGTCGCAAATTTTAATTACGCCAGGGATTGCCTATTCTACAGTAAATTTTTCAAAAAATAATTTTCTACTGTCGCAAATTTTAATTGCGCTAGGGATTGCCTCTTCTATAGTAAATTATTCAAAAAATAATTTGTTACTGTCGCAAATTTTAATTGCGCCAGGGATTGCCTTTTCTCTAGTAAATTTTTCAAAAAATAATTTTTTACTGTCGCAAATTTTAATTGCGCCAGGGATTGCCTTTTCTACAGAAAATTTTTCAAAAAATAATTTTTTACTGTCGCAAATTTTAAATACGCCAGGGATTGCCTTTTCTATAGTAAATTATTCAAAAAATAATTTTTTACTGTCGCGAATTTTAATTGCGCCAGGGATTGCCTTTTCTATAGTAAATTTTTCAAAAAATAATTTTTTACTGTCGCAAATTTTAATTGCGCCAGGGATTGCCCTTTCTATAGTAAATTTTTCAAAAAATAATTTTTTACTGTCGGAAGTTTTAATTGCGCCAGGGATTGCCTTTTCTATAGTAAATTTTTCAAAAAATAATTTTTTACTGTCGCAAATTTTAATTGCGCCAGGGATTGCCTTTTCTACAGTAAATTTTTCAAAAAATAATTTTTTACTGTCGCAAATTTTAAATACGCCAGGGATTGCCTTTTCTATAGTAAATTATTCAAAAAATAATTTTTTACTGTCGCGAATTTTAATTGCGCCATGGATTGCCTTTTCTATAGTAAATTATTCAAAAAATAATTTTTTACTGTCGCAAATTTTAATTTCGCCAGGGATTGCCTTTTCTACAGTAAATTTTTCAAAATATAATTTTCTACTTTCGCAAATTTTAATTGCGCCAGGGATTGCCTTTTCTATAGTAAATTATTCAAAAAATAATTTTTTACTCTCGCAAATTTTAATTGCGCCAGGGATTGCCTTTATATAGTAAATTTTTCAAAAAATAATTTTTTACTGTCGCAAATTTTAATTGCGCCAGGGATTGCCCTTTCTATAGTAAATTTTTCAAAAAATAATTTTTTACTGTCGCAAATTTTAATTGCGCCAGGGATTGCTTTTCTACAGTAAATTTTTCAAAAAATAATTTTCTACAGTCGCAAATTTTAATTGCGCCAGGGATTGCCTTTTCTACAGTAAATTTTTCAAAAAATAATTTTCTACTGTCGCAAATTTTAATTACGCCAGGGATTGCCTTTTCTATAGTAAATTTTTCAAAATTTAATTTTATACTGTCGCAAATTTTAATTGCGCCAGGGATTGCCTTTTCTATAGTAAATTTTGCAAAAAATAATTTTTTACTGTCGCTAATTTTAATTTCGCCAGGGATTGCCTTTTCTACAGTAAATTTTTCAAAAAATAATTTTTTACTGTCGCAAATTTTAATTACGCCAGGGATTACCTTTTCTACAGTAAATTTTACAAAAAATAATTTTATAATGTCGCAAATTTTAATTACGCCAGGGATTGCCTTTTCTATAGTAAATTTTTCAAAAATTAATTTTTTACTGTCGCAAATTTTAATTTCGTCAGGGTTTGCCTTTTCTACAGTAAATTTTTCAAAAATTAATTTTTTACTGTCGCAAATTTTAAATACGCCAGGCATTGCCTTGTCTATAGTAAATTATTCAAAAAATAATTTTTTACTGTCGCAAATTTTAATTGCTCCAGGGATTGCCTTTTCTATAGTAAATTATTCAAAAAATAATTTTTTATTGTCGCAAATTTTAATTACGCCAAGGATTCTACAGTAAATTTTTCAAAAAATAATTTTCTACTGTCGCAAATTTTAATTGCGCCAGGGATTGCCTTTTCTATTGTAAATTATTCAAAAAATAATTTTTTACTGTCGCAAATTTTAATTGCGCCAGGGATTGCCTTTCCTGTAGTAAATTTTTCAAAAAATAATTTTTTACTGTCGCAAATTTTAATTGCGCCAGGGATTAACTTTTCTACAGTAAATTTTTCAAAAAATAATTTTTTACTGTCGCAAATTTTAAATACGCCAGGGATTGCCTTTTCTATAGTAAATTATTCAAAAAATAATTTTTTACTGTCGCAAATTTTAATTGCGCCATTGATTGCCTTTTCTATAGTAAATTATTCAAAAAATAATTTTTTACTGTCGCAAATTTTAATTACGCCAGGGATTGCCTTTTCTATAGTAAATTTATCAAAAAATAATTTTTTACTGTCGCAAATTTTAAATACGCCAGGGATTGCCTTTTCTATAGTAAATTATTCAAAAAATAATTTTTTACTGTCGCAAATTTTAATTGCGCCAGGGATTGCTTTTTCTATAGTAAATTATTCAAAATTTAATTTTTTACTGTCGCAAATTTTAATTACGCCAGGGATTGCCTTTTCTATAGTAAATTTTTCACAAATTAATTTTTTACTGTCGCAAATTTTAAATACGCCAGGGATTGCCTATTCTATAGTAAATTATTCAAAAAATAATTTTTTACTGTCGCAAATTTTAATAGCGCCAGGGATTGCCTTTTCTATAGTAAATTTTTCAAAAAATAATTTTTTACTGTCGCAAATTTTAATTGCGACAGGGATTGCCTTTTCTATAGTAAATTATTCAAAAAATAATTTTTTACTGTCGCAAATTTTAATAGCGCCAGGGATTGCCTTTTCTATAGTGAATTTTTCAAAAAATAATTTTTTACTGTCGCAAATTTTAATTGCGCCAGGGATTGCCTTTTCTACAGTAAATTTTTCAAAAAATAATTTTCTACAGTCGCAAATTTTAATTGCGCCAGGGATTGCCTTTTCTACAGTAAATTTTTCAAAAAATAATTTTCTACTTTCGCAAATTTTAATTACGCCAGAGATTGCCTTTTCTGTAGTAAATCTTTCAAAAAAATAATTTTTTACTGTCGCAAATTTTAATTGCGCCAAGGATTGCCTTTTCTACAGTAAATTTTTCAAAAAATAATATTTTACTGCCGCAAATTTTAAATACGCCAGGGATTGCCTTTTCTATAGTAAATTATTCAAAAAATAATTTTTTACTGTCGCAAATTTTAAATACGCCAGGGATTGCCTTTTCTATAGTAAATTATTCAAAAAATAATTTTCTACTGTCGCAAATTTTAATTGCGCCAAGGATTGCCTTTTCTGTAGTAAATCTTTCAAAAAAATAATTTTTTACTGTCGCAAATTTTAATTGCGCCAAGGATTGCCTTTTCTACAGTAAATTTTTCAAAAAATAATATTTTACTGTCGCAAATTTTAAATACGCCAGGGATTGCCTTTTCTATAGTAAATTATTCAAAAAAAAATTTTTTACTGTCGCAAATTTTAATTGCGCCAGGGATTGCCTTTTCTATAGTAAATTATTCAAAAAATAATTTTTTACTGTCGCAAATTTTAATTACGCCAGGGATTGCCTTTTCTATAGTAAATTTTTCAAAAAAATAATTTTTTACTGTCGCAAATTTTAATTGCGCCAGGGATTGCCATTTCTACAGTAAATTTTTCAAAAAATAATTTTTTACTGTCGCAAATTTTAAATACGCCAGGGATTGCCTTTTCTATAGTAAATTATTCAAAAAATAATTTTTTACTGTCGCAAATTTTAATTGCTCCAGGGATTGCCTTTTCTATAGTAAATTATTCAAAAAATAAATTTTTACTGTCGCAAATTTTAATTACGCCAGGTATTGCCTATTCTACAGTAAATTTTTCAAAAAATAATTTTCTACTGTCGCAAATTTTAATTGCGCCAGGGATTGCCTTTTCTATAGTAAATTATTCAAAAAATAATTTTTTACTGTCGCAAATTTTAATTGCGCCAGGGATTGCCTTTTCTATAGTAAATTTTTCAAAAAATAATTTTTTACTGTCGCGAATTTTAATTGCGCCATGGATTGCCTTTTCTATAGTAAATTATTCAAAATATAATTTTTTACTGTCGCAAATTTTAATTACGCCAGGGATTGCCTTTTCTACAGTAAATTTTTCAAAATATAATTTTCTACTTTCGCAAATTTTAATTGCGCCAGGGATTGCCATTTCTACAGTAAATTTTTCAAAAAATAATTTTTTACTGTCGCAAATTTTAAATACGCCAGGGATTGCCTTTTCTATAGTAAATTATTCAAAAAATAATTTTTTACTGTCGCAAATTTTAATTGCTCCAGGGATTGCCTTTTCTATAGTAAATTTTTCAAAATTTAATTTTATACTGTCGCAAATTTTAATTGCGCCAGGGATTGCCTTTTCTATAGTAAATTATTCAAAAAATAATTTTTTACTGTCGCAAATTTTAATAGCGCCAGGGATTGCCTTTTCTATAGTGAATTTTTCAAAAAATAATTTTTTACTGTCGCAAATTTTAATTGCGCCAGGGATTGCCTTTTCTACAGTAAATTTTTCAAAAATTAATTTTTTACTGTCGCAAATTTTAAATACGCCAGGCATTGCCTTGTCTATAGTAAATTATTCAAAAAATAATTTTTTACTGTCGCAAATTTTAATTGCTCCAGGGATTGCCTTTTCTATAGTAAATTATTCAAAAAATAATTTTTTATTGTCGCAAATTTTAATTACACCAAGGATTGCCTTTTCTACAGTAAATTTTTCAAAAAATAATTTTCTACTGTCGCAAATTTTAATTGCGCCAGGGATTGCCTTTTCTATTGTAAATTATTCAAAAAATAATTTTTTACTGTCGCAAATTTTAAATACGCCAGGGATTGCCTTTTCTATAGTAAATTATTCAAAAAATAATTTTTTACTGTCGCAAATTTTAATTGCTCCAGGGATTGCCTTTTCTATAGTAAATTTTTCAAAATTTAATTTTATACTGTCGCAAATTTTAATTGCGCCAGGGATTGCCTTTTCTACAGTAAATTTTTCAAAAAATAATTTTTTACTGTCGCAAATTTTAATTGCGCCAGGGATTGCCTTTTCTATAGTAAATTATTCAAAAAATAATTTTTTACTGTCGCAAATTTTAATTGCTCCAGGGATTGCCTTTTCTATAGTAAATTTTTCAAAATTTAATTTTTACTGTCGCAAATTTTAATTACGCCAGGTATTGCCTATTCTACAGTAAATTTTTCAAAAAATAATTTTTTACTGTCGCAAATTTTAATTGCGCCAGGGATTGCCTTTTCTATAGTAAATTATTCAAAAAATAATTTTTTACTGTCGCAAATTTTAATTACGCCAGGGATTGCCTTTTCTATAGTAAATTTTTCAAAAAAATAATTTTCTACTTTCGCAAATTTTAATTGCGCCAGGGATTGCCATTTCTACAGTAAATTTTTCAAAAAATAATTTTTTACTGTCGCAAATTTTAAATACGCCAGGGATTGCCTTTTCTATAGTAAATTATTCAAAAAATAATTTTTTACTGTCGCAAATTTTAATTGCTCCAGGGATTGCCTTTTCTATAGTAAATTTTTCAAAATTTAATTTTATACTGTCGCAAATTTTAATTGCGCCAGGGATTGCCTTTTCTATAGTAAATTTTGCAAAAAATAATTTTTTACTGTCGCTAATTTTAATTTCGCCAGGGATTGCCTTTTCTGCAGTAAATTTTTCAAAAAATAATTTTTTACTGTCGCAAATTTTAATTACGCCAGGGATTACCTTTTCTACAGTAAATTTTACAAAAAATAATTTTATAATGTCGCAAATTTTAATTACGCCAGGGATTGCCTTTTCTATAGTAAATTTTTCAAAAATTAATTTTTTACTGTCGCAAATTTTAATTTCGTCAGGGTTTGCCTTTTCTACAGTAAATTTTTCAAAAATTAATTTTTTACTGTCGCAAATTTTAAATACGCCAGGCATTGCCTTGTCTATAGTAAATTATTCAAAAAATAATTTTTTACTGTCGCAAATTTTAATTGCTCCAGGGATTGCCTTTTCTATAGTAAATTATTCAAAAAATAATTTTTTATTGTCGCAAATTTTAATTACACCAAGGATTGCCTTTTCTACAGTAAATTTTTCAAAAAATAATTTTCTACTGTCGCAAATTTTAATTGCGCCAGGGATTGCCTTTTCTATTGTAAATTATTCAAAAAATAATTTTTTACTGTCGCAAATTTTAATTGCGCCAGGGATTGCCTTTCCTGTAGTAAATTTTTCAAAAAATAATTTTTTACTGTCGCAAATTTTAATTGCGCCAGGGATTACCTTTTCTACAGTAAATTTTTCAAAAAATAATTTTCTACAGTCGCAAATTTTAATTGCGCCAGGGATTGCCTTTTCTACAGTAAATTTTTCAAAAAATAATTTTCTACTTTCGCAAATTTTAATTACGCCAGAGATTGCCTTTTCTGTAGTAAATCTTTCAAAAAAATAATTTTTTACTGTCGCAAATTTTAATTGCGCCAAGGATTGCCTTTTCTACAGTAAATTTTTCAAAAAATAATATTTTACTGCCGCAAATTTTAAATACGCCAGGGATTGCCTTTTCTATAGTAAATTATTCAAAAAATAATTTTTTACTGTCGCAAATTTTAAATACGCCAGGGATTGCCTTTTCTATAGTAAATTATTCAAAAAATAATTTTCTACTGTCGCAAATTTTAATTGCGCCAAGGATTGCCTTTTCTGTAGTAAATCTTTCAAAAAAATAATTTTTTACTGTCGCAAATTTTAATTGCGCCAAGGATTGCCTTTTCTACAGTAAATTTTTCAAAAAATAATATTTTACTGTCGCAAATTTTAAATACGCCAGGGATTGCCTTTTCTATAGTAAATTATTCAAAAAAAAATTTTTTACTGTCGCAAATTTTAATTGCGCCAGGGATTGCCTTTTCTATAGTAAATTATTCAAAAAATAATTTTTTACTGTCGCAAATTTTAATTACGCCAGGGATTGCCTTTTCTATAGTAAATTTTTCAAAAAAATAATTTTTTACTGTCGCAAATTTTAATTGCGCCAGGGATTGCCATTTCTACAGTAAATTTTTCAAAAAATAATTTTTTACTGTCGCAAATTTTAAATACGCCAGGGATTGCCTTTTCTATAGTAAATTATTCAAAAAATAATTTTTTACTGTCGCAAATTTTAATTGCTCCAGGGATTGCCTTTTCTATAGTAAATTATTCAAAAAATAAATTTTTACTGTCGCAAATTTTAATTACGCCAGGTATTGCCTATTCTACAGTAAATTTTTCAAAAAATAATTTTCTACTGTCGCAAATTTTAATTGCGCCAGGGATTGCCTTTTCTATAGTAAATTATTCAAAAAATAATTTTTTACTGTCGCAAATTTTAATTGCGCCAGGGATTGCCTTTTCTATAGTAAATTTTTCAAAAAATAATTTTTTACTGTCGCGAATTTTAATTGCGCCATGGATTGCCTTTTCTATAGTAAATTATTCAAAATATAATTTTTTACTGTCGCAAATTTTAATTACGCCAGGGATTGCCTTTTCTACAGTAAATTTTTCAAAATATAATTTTCTACTTTCGCAAATTTTAATTGCGCCAGGGATTGCCATTTCTACAGTAAATTTTTCAAAAAATAATTTTTTACTGTCGCAAATTTTAAATACGCCAGGGATTGCCTTTTCTATAGTAAATTATTCAAAAAATAATTTTTTACTGTCGCAAATTTTAATTGCTCCAGGGATTGCCTTTTCTATAGTAAATTTTTCAAAATTTAATTTTATACTGTCGCAAATTTTAATTGCGCCAGGGATTGCCTTTTCTATAGTAAATTATTCAAAAAATAATTTTTTACTGTCGCAAATTTTAATAGCGCCAGGGATTGCCTTTTCTATAGTGAATTTTTCAAAAAATAATTTTTTACTGTCGCAAATTTTAATTGCGCCAGGGATTGCCTTTTCTACAGTAAATTTTTCAAAAATTAATTTTTTACTGTCGCAAATTTTAAATACGCCAGGCATTGCCTTGTCTATAGTAAATTATTCAAAAAATAATTTTTTACTGTCGCAAATTTTAATTGCTCCAGGGATTGCCTTTTCTATAGTAAATTATTCAAAAAATAATTTTTTATTGTCGCAAATTTTAATTACACCAAGGATTGCCTTTTCTACAGTAAATTTTTCAAAAAATAATTTTCTACTGTCGCAAATTTTAATTGCGCCAGGGATTGCCTTTTCTATTGTAAATTATTCAAAAAATAATTTTTTACTGTCGCAAATTTTAATTGCGCCAGGGATTGCCTTTCCTGTAGTAAATTTTTCAAAAAATAATTTTTTACTGTCGCAAATTTTAATTGCGCCAGGGATTACCTTTTCTACAGTAAATTTTTCAAAAAATAATTTTTTACTGTCGCAAATTTTAAATACGCCAGGGATTGCCTTTTCTATAGTAAATTATTCAAAAAATAATTTTTTACTGTCGCAAATTTTAATTGCGCCATTGATTGCCTTTTCTATAGTAAATTATTCAAAAAATAATTTTTTACTGTCGCAAATTTTAATTACGCCAGGGATTGCCTTTTCTATAGTAAATTTATCAAAAAATAATTTTTTACTGTCGCAAATTTTAAATACGCCAGGGATTGCCTTTTCTATAGTAAATTATTCAAAAAATAATTTTTTACTGTCGCAAATTTTAATTGCGCCAGGGATTGCCTTTTCTATAGTAAATTATTCAAAAAATAAATTTTTACTGTCGCAAATTTTAATTACGCCAGGTATTGCCTATTCTACAGTAAATTTTTCAAAAAATAATTTTTTACTGTCGCAAATTTTAATTGCGCCAGGGATTGCCTTTTCTATAGTAAATTATTCAAAAAATAATTTTTTACTGTCGCAAATTTTAATTACGCCAGGGATTGCCTTTTCTATAGTAAATTTTTCAAAAAAATAATTTTCTACTTTCGCAAATTTTAATTGCGCCAGGGATTGCCATTTCTACAGTAAATTTTTCAAAAAATAATTTTTTACTGTCGCAAATTTTAAATACGCCAGGGATTGCCTTTTCTATAGTAAATTATTCAAAAAATAATTTTTTACTGTCGCAAATTTTAATTGCTCCAGGGATTGCCTTTTCTATAGTAAATTTTTCAAAATTTAATTTTATACTGTCGCAAATTTTAATTGCGCCAGGGATTGCCTTTTCTACAGTAAATTTTTCAAAAAATAATTTTTTACTGTCGCAAATTTTAATTGCGCCAGGGATTGCCTTTTCTATAGTAAATTATTCAAAAAATAATTTTTTACTGTCGCAAATTTTAATTGCTCCAGGGATTGCCTTTTCTATAGTAAATTTTTCAAAATTTAATTTTTACTGTCGCAAATTTTAATTACGCCAGGTATTGCCTATTCTACAGTAAATTTTTCAAAAAATAATTTTTTACTGTCGCAAATTTTAATTGCGCCAGGGATTGCCTTTTCTATAGTAAATTATTCAAAAAATAATTTTTTACTGTCGCAAATTTTAATTACGCCAGGGATTGCCTTTTCTATAGTAAATTTTTCAAAAAAATAATTTTCTACTTTCGCAAATTTTAATTGCGCCAGGGATTGCCATTTCTACAGTAAATTTTTCAAAAAATAATTTTTTACTGTCGCAAATTTTAAATACGCCAGGGATTGCCTTTTCTATAGTAAATTATTCAAAAAATAATTTTTTACTGTCGCAAATTTTAATTGCTCCAGGGATTGCCTTTTCTATAGTAAATTTTTCAAAATTTAATTTTATACTGTCGCAAATTTTAATTGCGCCAGGGATTGCCTTTTCTATAGTAAATTTTGCAAAAAATAATTTTTTACTGTCGCTAATTTTAATTTCGCCAGGGATTGCCTTTTCTGCAGTAAATTTTTCAAAAAATAATTTTTTACTGTCGCAAATTTTAATTACGCCAGGGATTACCTTTTCTACAGTAAATTTTACAAAAAATAATTTTATAATGTCGCAAATTTTAATTACGCCAGGGATTGCCTTTTCTATAGTAAATTTTTCAAAAATTAATTTTTTACTGTCGCAAATTTTAATTTCGTCAGGGTTTGCCTTTTCTACAGTAAATTTTTCAAAAATTAATTTTTTACTGTCGCAAATTTTAAATACGCCAGGCATTGCCTTGTCTATAGTAAATTATTCAAAAAATAATTTTTTACTGTCGCAAATTTTAATTGCTCCAGGGATTGCCTTTTCTATAGTAAATTATTCAAAAAATAATTTTTTATTGTCGCAAATTTTAATTACACCAAGGATTGCCTTTTCTACAGTAAATTTTTCAAAAAATAATTTTCTACTGTCGCAAATTTTAATTGCGCCAGGGATTGCCTTTTCTATTGTAAATTATTCAAAAAATAATTTTTTACTGTCGCAAATTTTAATTGCGCCAGGGATTGCCTTTCCTGTAGTAAATTTTTCAAAAAATAATTTTTTACTGTCGCAAATTTTAATTGCGCCAGGGATTACCTTTTCTACAGTAAATTTTTCAAAAAATAATTTTTTACTGTCGCAAATTTTAAATACGCCAGGGATTGCCTTTTCTATAGTAAATTATTCAAAAAATAATTTTTTACTGTCGCAAATTTTAATTGCGCCATTGATTGCCTTTTCTATAGTAAATTATTCAAAAAATAATTTTTTACTGTCGCAAATTTTAATTACGCCAGGGATTGCCTTTTCTATAGTAAATTTATCAAAAAATAATTTTTTACTGTCGCAAATTTTAAATACGCCAAGGATTGCCTTTTCTGTAGTAAATCTTTCAAAAAAATAATTTTTTACTGTCGCAAATTTTAATTGCGCCAAGGATTGCCTTTTCTACAGTAAATTTTTCAAAAAATAATATTTTACTGTCGCAAATTTTAAATACGCCAGGGATTGCCTTTTCTATAGTAAATTATTCAAAAAAAAATTTTTTACTGTCGCAAATTTTAATTGCGCCAGGGATTGCCTTTTCTATAGTAAATTATTCAAAAAATAATTTTTTACTGTCGCAAATTTTAATTACGCCAGGGATTGCCTTTTCTATAGTAAATTTTTCAAAAAAATAATTTTTTACTGTCGCAAATTTTAATTGCGCCAGGGATTGCCATTTCTACAGTAAATTTTTCAAAAAATAATTTTTTACTGTCGCAAATTTTAAATACGCCAGGGATTGCCTTTTCTATAGTAAATTATTCAAAAAATAATTTTTTACTGTCGCAAATTTTAATTGCTCCAGGGATTGCCTTTTCTATAGTAAATTATTCAAAAAATAAATTTTTACTGTCGCAAATTTTAATTACGCCAGGTATTGCCTATTCTACAGTAAATTTTTCAAAAAATAATTTTCTACTGTCGCAAATTTTAATTGCGCCAGGGATTGCCTTTTCTATAGTAAATTATTCAAAAAATAATTTTTTACTGTCGCAAATTTTAATTGCGCCAGGGATTGCCTTTTCTATAGTAAATTTTTCAAAAAATAATTTTTTACTGTCGCGAATTTTAATTGCGCCATGGATTGCCTTTTCTATAGTAAATTATTCAAAATATAATTTTTTACTGTCGCAAATTTTAATTACGCCAGGGATTGCCTTTTCTACAGTAAATTTTTCAAAATATAATTTTCTACTTTCGCAAATTTTAATTGCGCCAGGGATTGCCATTTCTACAGTAAATTTTTCAAAAAATAATTTTTTACTGTCGCAAATTTTAAATACGCCAGGGATTGCCTTTTCTATAGTAAATTATTCAAAAAATAATTTTTTACTGTCGCAAATTTTAATTGCTCCAGGGATTGCCTTTTCTATAGTAAATTTTTCAAAATTTAATTTTATACTGTCGCAAATTTTAATTGCGCCAGGGATTGCCTTTTCTATAGTAAATTTTGCAAAAAATAATTTTTTACTGTCGCTAATTTTAATTTCGCCAGGGATTGCCTTTTCTGCAGTAAATTTTTCAAAAAATAATTTTTTACTGTCGCAAATTTTAATTACGCCAGGGATTACCTTTTCTACAGTAAATTTTACAAAAAATAATTTTATAATGTCGCAAATTTTAATTACGCCAGGGATTGCCTTTTCTATAGTAAATTTTTCAAAAATTAATTTTTTACTGTCGCAAATTTTAATTTCGTCAGGGTTTGCCTTTTCTACAGTAAATTTTTCAAAAATTAATTTTTTACTGTCGCAAATTTTAAATACGCCAGGCATTGCCTTGTCTATAGTAAATTATTCAAAAAATAATTTTTTACTGTCGCAAATTTTAATTGCTCCAGGGATTGCCTTTTCTATAGTAAATTATTCAAAAAATAATTTTTTATTGTCGCAAATTTTAATTACACCAAGGATTGCCTTTTCTACAGTAAATTTTTCAAAAAATAATTTTCTACTGTCGCAAATTTTAATTGCGCCAGGGATTGCCTTTTCTATTGTAAATTATTCAAAAAATAATTTTTTACTGTCGCAAATTTTAATTGCGCCAGGGATTGCCTTTCCTGTAGTAAATTTTTCAAAAAATAATTTTTTACTGTCGCAAATTTTAATTGCGCCAGGGATTACCTTTTCTACAGTAAATTTTTCAAAAAATAATTTTTTACTGTCGCAAATTTTAAATACGCCAGGGATTGCCTTTTCTATAGTAAATTATTCAAAAAATAATTTTTTACTGTCGCAAATTTTAATTGCGCCATTGATTGCCTTTTCTATAGTAAATTATTCAAAAAATAATTTTTTACTGTCGCAAATTTTAATTACGCCAGGGATTGCCTTTTCTATAGTAAATTTATCAAAAAATAATTTTTTACTGTCGCAAATTTTAAATACGCCAGGGATTGCCTTTTCTATAGTAAATTATTCAAAAAATAATTTTTTACTGTCGCAAATTTTAATTGCGCCAGGGATTGCTTTTTCTATAGTAAATTATTCAAAATTTAATTTTTTACTGTCGCAAATTTTAATTACGCCAGGGATTGCCTTTTCTATAGTAAATTTTTCACAAATTAATTTTTTACTGTCGCAAATTTTAAATACGCCAGGGATTGCCTATTCTATAGTAAATTATTCAAAAAATAATTTTTTACTGTCGCAAATTTTAATAGCGCCAGGGATTGCCTTTTCTATAGTAAATTTTTCAAAAAATAATTTTTTACTGTCGCAAATTTTAATTGCGACAGGGATTGCCTTTTCTATAGTAAATTATTCAAAAAATAATTTTTTACTGTCGCAAATTTTAATAGCGCCAGGGATTGCCTTTTCTATAGTGAATTTTTCAAAAAATAATTTTTTACTGTCGCAAATTTTAATTGCGCCAGGGATTGCCTTTTCTACAGTAAATTTTTCAAAAAGTAATTTTCTACAGTCGCAAATTTTAATTGCGCCAGGGATTGCCTTTTCTACAGTAAATTTTTCAAAAAATAATTTTCTACTTTCGCAAATTTTAATTACGCCAGAGATTGCCTTTTCTGTAGTAAATCTTTCAAAAAAATAATTTTTTACTGTCGCAAATTTTAATTGCGCCAAGGATTGCCTTTTCTACAGTAAATTTTTCAAAAAATAATATTTTACTGTCGCAAATTTTAAATACGCCAGGGATTGCCTTTTCTATAGTAAATTATTCAAAAAATAATTTTTTACTGTCGCAAATTTTAAATACGCCAGGGATTGCCTTTTCTATAGTAAATTATTCAAAAAATAATTTTCTACTGTCGCAAATTTTAATTGCGCCAAGGATTGCCTTTTCTGTAGTAAATCTTTCAAAAAAATAATTTTTTACTGTCGCAAATTTTAATTGCGCCAAGGATTGCCTTTTCTACAGTAAATTTTTCAAAAAATAATATTTTACTGTCGCAAATTTTAAATACGCCAGGGATTGCCTTTTCTATAGTAAATTATTCAAAAAAAAATTTTTTACTGTCGCAAATTTTAGTTGCGCCAGGGATTGCCTTTTCTATAGTAAATTATTCAAAAAATAATTTTTTACTGTCGCAAATTTTAATTACGCCAGGGATTGCCTTTTCTACAGTAAATTTTTCAAAAAAAAAATTTTTTACTGTCGCAAATTTTAATTGCGCCAGGGATTGCCATTTCTACAGTAGATTTTTCAAAAAATAATTTTTTACTGTCGCAAATTTTAAATACGCCAGGGATTGCCTTTTCTATAGTAAATTATTCAAAAAATAATTTTTTACTGTCGCAAATTTTAATTGCCCCAGGGATTGCCTTTTCTATAGTAAATTATTCAAAAAATAAATTTTTACTGTCGCAAATTTTAATTACGCCAGGTATTGCCTATTCTACAGTAAATTTTTCAAAAAATAATTTTCTACTGTCGCAAATTTTAATTGCGCCAGGGATTGCCTTTTCTATAGTAAATTATTCAAAAAATAATTTTTTACTGTCGCAAATTTTAATTGCGCCAGGGATTGCCTTTTCTATAGTAAATTTTTCAAAAAATAATTTTTTACTGTCGCAAATTTTAAATACGCCAGGGATTGCCTTTTCTATAGTAAATTATTCAAAAAATAATTTTTTACTGTCGCGAATTTTAATTGCGCCATGGATTGCCTTTTCTATAGTAAATTATTCAAAATATAATTTTTTACTGTCGCAAATTTTAATTACGCCAGGGATTGCCTTTTCTACAGTAAATTTTTCAAAATATAATTTTCTACTTTCGCAAATTTTAATTGCGCCAGGGATTGCCTTTTCTATAGTAAATTATTCAAAAAATAATTTTTTACTCTCGCAAATTTTAATTGCGCCAGGGATTGCCTTTTCTATAGTAAATTTTTCAATAAATAATTTTTTACTGTCGCAAATTTTAATTGCGCCAGGGATTGCCCTTTCTATAGTAAATTTTTCAAAAAATAATTTTTTACTGTCGCAAATTTTAATTGCGCCAGGGATTGCCTTTTCTACAGTAAATTTTTCAAAAAATAATTTTCTACAGTCGCAAATTTTAATTGCGCCAGGGGTTGCCTTTTCTACAGTAAATTTTTCAAAAAATAATTTTCTGCTGTCGCAAATTTTAATTACGCCAGGGATTGCCTTTTCTATAGTAAATTTTTCAAAATCTAATTTTATACTGTCGCAAATTTTAATTGCGCCAGGGATTGCTTTTTTTTATAGTAAATTTTGCAAAAAATAATTTTTTACTGTCGCTAATTTTAATTTCGCCAGGGATTGCCTTTTCTACAGTAAATTTTTCAAAAAATAATTTTTTACTGTCGCAAATTTTAATTACGCCAGGGATTACCTTTTCTACAGTAAATTTTACAAAAAATAATTTTATAATGTCGCAAATTTTAATTACGCCAGGGATTGCCTTTTCTATAGTAAATTTTTCAAAAATTAATTTTTTACTGTCGCAAATTTTAATTTCGCCAGGTAGTGCCTTTTCTACAGTAAACTTTTCAAAAAATAATTTTCTACTGTCGCAAATTTTAATTACGCCAGGGATTGCCTTTTCTATAGTAAATTTTTCAAAATTTAATTTTATACTGTCGCAAATTTTAATTGCGCCAGGATTGCCTTTTCTATAGTAAATTTTGCAAAAAATAATTTTTTACTGTCGCTAATTTTAATTTCGCCAGGGATTGCCTTTTCTACAGTAAATTTTTCAAAAAATAATTTTTTACTGTCGCAAATTTTAATTACGCCAGGGATTACCTTTTCGACAGTAAATTTTACAAAAAATAATTTTATAATGTCGCAAATTTTAATTGCGCCAGGGATTGCCATTTCTACAGTAAATTTTTCAAAAAATAATTTTTTACTGTCGCAAATTTTAAATACGCCAGGGATTGCCTTTTCTATAGTAAATTATTCAAAAAATAATTTTTTACTGTCGCAAATTTTAATTGCTCCAGGGATTGCCTTTTCTATAGTAAATTATTCAAAAAATAAATTTTTACTGTCGCAAATTTTAATTACGCCAGGTATTGCCTATTCTACAGTAAATTTTTCAAAAAATAATTTTCTACTGTCGCAAATTTTAATTGCGCCAGGGATTGCCTTTTCTATAGTAAATTATTCAAAAAATAATTTTTTACTGTCGCAAATTTTAATTGCGCCAGGGATTGCCTTTTCTATAGTAAATTTTTCAAAAAATAATTTTTTACTGTCGCGAATTTTAATTGCGCCATGGATTGCCTTTTCTATAGTAAATTATTCAAAATATAATTTTTTACTGTCGCAAATTTTAATTACGCCAGGGATTGCCTTTTCTACAGTAAATTTTTCAAAATATAATTTTCTACTTTCGCAAATTTTAATTGCGCCAGGGATTGCCATTTCTACAGTAAATTTTTCAAAAAATAATTTTTTACTGTCGCAAATTTTAAATACGCCAGGGATTGCCTTTTCTATAGTAAATTATTCAAAAAATAATTTTTTACTGTCGCAAATTTTAATTGCTCCAGGGATTGCCTTTTCTATAGTAAATTTTTCAAAATTTAATTTTATACTGTCGCAAATTTTAATTGCGCCAGGGATTGCCTTTTCTATAGTAAATTTTGCAAAAAATAATTTTTTACTGTCGCTAATTTTAATTTCGCCAGGGATTGCCTTTTCTACAGTAAATTTTTCAAAAAATAATTTTTTACTGTCGCAAATTTTAATTACGCCAGGGATTACCTTTTCTACAGTAAATTTTACAAAAAATAATTTTATAATGTCGCAAATTTTAATTACGCCAGGGATTGCCTTTTCTATAGTAAATTTTTCAAAAATTAATTTTTTACTGTCGCAAATTTTAATTTCGTCAGGGTTTGCCTTTTCTACAGTAAATTTTTCAAAAATTAATTTTTACTGTCGCAAATTTTAAATACGCCAGGCATTGCCTTGTCTATAGTAAATTATTCAAAAAATAATTTTTTACTGTCGCAAATTTTAATTGCTCCAGGGATTGCCTTTTCTATAGTAAATTATTCAAAAAATAATTTTTTATTGTCGCAAATTTTAATTACGCCAAGGATTGCCTTTTCTACAGTAAATTTTTCAAAAAATAATTTTCTACTGTCGCAAATTTTAATTGCGCCAGGGATTGCCTTTTCTATTGTAAATTATTCAAAAAATAATTTTTTACTGTCGCAAATTTTAATTGCGCCAGGGATTGCCTTTCCTGTAGTAAATTTTTCAAAAAATAATTTTTTACTGTCGCAAATTTTAATTGCGCCAGGGATTACCTTTTCTACAGTAAATTTTTCAAAAAATAATTTTTTACTGTCGCAAATTTTAAATACGCCAGGGATTGCCTTTTCTATAGTAAATTATTCAAAAAATAATTTTTTACTGTCGCAAATTTTAATTGCGCCATTGATTGCCTTTTCTATAGTAAATTATTCAAAAAATAATTTTTTACTGTCGCAAATTTTAATTACGCCAGGGATTGCCTTTTCTATAGTAAATTTATCAAAAAATAATTTTTTACTGTCGCAAATTTTAAATACGCCAGGGATTGCCTTTTCTATAGTAAATTATTCAAAAAATAATTTTTTACTGTCGCAAATTTTAATTGCGCCAGGGATTGCTTTTTCTATAGTAAATTATTCAAAATTTAATTTTTTACTGTCGCAAATTTTAATTACGCCAGGGATTGCCTTTTCTATAGTAAATTTTTCACAAATTAATTTTTTACTGTCGCAAATTTTAAATACGCCAGGGATTGCCTATTCTATAGTAAATTATTCAAAAAATAATTTTTTACTGTCGCAAATTTTAATAGCGCCAGGGATTGCCTTTTCTATAGTAAATTTTTCAAAAAATAATTTTTTACTGTCGCAAATTTTAATTGCGACAGGGATTGCCTTTTCTATAGTAAATTATTCAAAAAATAATTTTTTACTGTCGCAAATTTTAATAGCGCCAGGGATTGCCTTTTCTATAGTGGATTTTTCAAAAAATAATTTTTTACTGTCGCAAATTTTAATTGCGCCAGGGATTGCCTTTTCTACAGTAAATTTTTCAAAAAATAATTTTCTACAGTCGCAAATTTTAATTGCGCCAGGGATTGCCTTTTCTACAGTAAATTTTTCAAAAAATAATTTTCTACTTTCGCAAATTTTAATTACGCCAGAGATTGCCTTTTCTGTAGTAAATCTTTCAAAAAAATAATTTTTTACTGTCGCAAATTTTAATTGCGCCAAGGATTGCCTTTTCTACAGTAAATTTTTCAAAAAATAATATTTTACTGTCGCAAATTTTAAATACGCCAGGGATTGCCTTTTCTATAGTAAATTATTCAAAAAATAATTTTTTACTGTCGCAAATTTTAAATACGCCAGGGATTGCCTTTTCTATAGTAAATTATTCAAAAAATAATTTTCTACTGTCGCAAATTTTAATTGCGCCAAGGATTGCCTTTTCTGTAGTAAATCTTTCAAAAAAATAATTTTTTACTGTCGCAAATTTTAATTGCGCCAAGGATTGCCTTTTCTACAGTAAATTTTTCAAAAAATAATATTTTACTGTCGCAAATTTTAAATACGCCAGGGATTGCCTTTTCTATAGTAAATTATTCAAAAAAAAATTTTTTACTGTCGCAAATTTTAATTGCGCCAGGGATTGCCTTTTCTATAGTAAATTATTCAAAAAATAATTTTTTACTGTCGCAAATTTTAATTACGCCAGGGATTGCCTTTTCTATAGTAAATTTTTCAAAAAATAATTTTTTACTGTCGCAAATTTTAATTGCGCCAGGGATTGCCATTTCTACAGTAAATTTTTCAAAAAATAATTTTTTACTGTCGCAAATTTTAAATACGCCAGGGATTGCCTTTTCTATAGTAAATTATTCAAAAAATAAGTTTTTACTGTCGCAAATTTTAATTGCCCCAGGGATTGCCTTTTCTATAGTAAATTATTCAAAAAATAAATTTTTACTGTCGCAAATTTTAATTACGCCAGGTATTGCCTATTCTACAGTAAATTTTTCAAAAAATAATTTTCTACTGTCGCAAATTTTAATTGCGCCAGGGATTGCCTTTTCTATAGTAAATTATTCAAAAAATAATTTTTTACTGTCGCAAATTTTAATTGCGCCAGGGATTGCCTTTTCTATAGTAAATTTTTCAAAAAATAATTTTTTACTGTCGCAAATTTTAAATACGCCAGGGATTGCCTTTTCTATAGTAAATTATTCAAAAAATAATTTTTTACTGTCGCGAATTTTAATTGCGCCATGGATTGCCTTCTCTATAGTAAATTATTCAAAATATAATTTTTTACTGTCGCAAATTTTAATTACGCCAGGGATTGCCTTTTCTACAGTAAATTTTTCAAAATATAATTTTCTACTTTCGCAAATTTTAATTGCGCCAGGGATTGCCTTTTCTATAGTAAATTATTCAAAAAATAATTTTTTACTCTCGCAAATTTTAATTGCGCCAGGGATTGCCTTTTCTATAGTAAATTTTTCAAAAAATAATTTTTTACTGTCGCAAATTTTAATTGCGCCAGGGATTGCCCTTTCTATAGTAAATTTTTCAAAAAATAATTTTTTACTGTCGCAAATTTTAATTGCGCCAGGGATTGCCTTTTCTACAGTAAATTTTTCAAAAAATAATTTTCTACAGTCGCAAATTTTAATTGCGCCAGGGGTTGCCTTTTCTACAGTAAATTTTTCAAAAAATAATTTTCTGCTGTCGCAAATTTTAATTACGCCAGGGATTGCCTTTTCTATAGTAAATTTTTCAAAATCTAATTTTATACTGTCGCAAATTTTAATTGCGCCAGGGATTGCTTTTTTTTATAGTAAATTTTGCAAAAAATAATTTTTTACTGTCGCTAATTTTAATTTCGCCAGGGATTGCCTTTTCTACAGTAAATTTTTCAAAAAATAATTTTTTACTGTCGCAAATTTTAATTACGCCAGGGATTACCTTTTCTACAGTAAATTTTACAAAAAATAATTTTATAATGTCGCAAATTTTAATTACGCCAGGGATTGCCTTTTCTATAGTAAATTTTTCAAAAATTAATTTTTTACTGTCGCAAATTTTAATTTCGCCAGGTAATGCCTTTTCTACAGTAAATTTTTCAAAAAATAATTTTCTACTGTCGCAAATTTTAATTACGCCAGGGATTGCCTTTTCTATAGTAAATTTTTCAAAATTTAATTTTATACTGTCGCAAATTTTAATTGCGCCAGGGATTGCCTTTTCTATAGTAAATTTTGCAAAAAATAATTTTTTACTGTCGCTAATTTTAATTTCGCCAGGGATTGCCTTTTCTACAGTAAATTTTTCAAAAAATAATTTTTTACTGTCGCAAATTTTAATTACGCCAGGGATTACCTTTTCGACAGTAAATTTTACAAAAAATAATTTTATAATGTCGCAAATTTTAATTACGCCAGGGATTGCCTTTTCTATAGTAAATTTTTCAAAAATTAATTTTTTACTGTCGCAAATTTTAATTGCGCCAGGGATTGCCTTTTCTATAGTAAATTATTCAAAAATAATTTTTTACTGTCGCAAATTTTAATTGCGCCAGGGATTGCCTTTTCTATAGTAAATTTTTCAAAAAATAATTTTTTACTGTCGCTAATTTTAATTTCGGCAGGGATTGCCTTTTCTACAGTAAATTTTTCAAAATTAATTTTTTACTGTCGCAAATTTTAAATACGCCAGGGATTGCCTTGTCTATAGTAAATTATTCAAAAAATAATTTTTTACTGTCGCAAATTTTAATTGCTCCAGGGATTGCCTTTTCTATAGTAAATTATTCAAAAAATAATTTTTTATTGTCGCAAATTTTAATTACGCCAAGGATTGCCTTTTCTATAGTAAATTATTCAAAAAAATAATTTTTTACTGTCGCAAATTTTAATTGCGCCAGGGATTGCCTTTTCTATAGTAAATTTTTCAAAAATAATTTTTTACTGTCGCAAATTTTAATTGCGCCAGGGATCACCTTTTCTACAGTAAATTTTCAAAAAATAATTTTTTACTGTCGCAAATTTTAAATACGCCAGGGATTGCCTTTTCTATAGTAAATTATTCAAAAAATAATTTTTTACTGTCGCAAATTTTAATTGCGCCATGGATTGCCTTTTCTATAGTAAATTATTCAAAAAATAGTTTTTTACTGTCGCAAATTTTAATTACGCCAGGGATTGCCTTTTCTATAGTAAATTTATCAAAAAATAATTTTTTACTGTCGCAAATTTTAATTGCACCAGGGATTGCCTTTTCTATAGTAAATTATTCAAAATTTAAAAAAAAATAATTTTTTACTGTCGCAAATTCTAATTGCGCCAGGAATTGCCTTTTTTATAGTAAATTTTGCAAAAAAATAATTTTGTACTGTCGCAAATTTTAATTACGCCAGGGATTGCCTTTTCTATAGTAAATTTTGCAAAAAAATAATTTTTTACTGTAGCAAATTGTAATTGCGCCAGGGATTACCTTTTCTATAGTAAATTTTTCAAAAAAATAATTGTTTACTGTCGCAAATTTTAATTACGCCAGGGATTGTCTTTTCTATAGTAACTTTTTCAAGAATTAATTTTTTACTGTCGCAAATTTTAAATACGCCAGGGATTGCCGTTTCTATAGTAAATTATTCAAAAACAATTTTTTTACTGTCGCAAATTTTAATTGCGCCAGGAATTGCCTTTTGTACAGTAAATTTTACAAAAAATAATTTTATAATGTCTCAAATTTTAATTACGCCAGGTATTGCCTTTTCTATAGTAAATTTTTCAAAAATTAATTTTTTACTGTCGCAAATTTTAATTACGCCAGGATTGCCTTTTCTATAGTAAATTTTTCACAAATTCATTTTTTACTGTCGCAAATTTTAAATACGCCAGGGATTGCCTTTTCTATAGTAAATTATTCAAAAAATAATTTTTTACTGTCGCAAATTTTAATTGCGCCAGGGATTGCCTTTTATACAGTAAATTTTTCAAAAAATAATTTTTTACAGTCGCAAATTTTAAATCCGCCAGGGATTGCCTTTTCTATAGTAAATTATACAAAAAAATAATTTTTTACTGTCGCAAATTTTAATTGCGCCAGGGATTGCCTTTTCTATAGTAAATTTTTCAAAAAAATAATTTTTTACTGTCGCAAATTTAATTGCGCCAGGGATTGCCTTTTCTACAGTAAATTTTTCAAAAATAATTTTCTACAGTCGCAAATTTTAATTGCGCCAGGTATTGCCTTTTCTACAGTAAATTTTTCAAAAAATAATTTTCTACTGTCACAAATTTTAATTACGCCAGGGATTGCCTTTTCTATAGTAAATTTTCAAAATTTAATTTTCTACTGTCGCAAATTTTAATTGCGCCAGGGATTGTCTTTTCTATAGTAAAGTTTTCAAAAAATAATTTTTTACTGTCGCAAATTTTAAATACGCCAGGTATTGCCTCTTTTATAGTAAATTTTGCAAAAAATAATTTATTACTGTCGCAAATTTTAATTGCGCCAGGGATTGCCTTTTCTATAGTAAATTATTCAAAAAATAATTTTTACTGTCGCAAATTTTAATTACGCCAGGGATTGCCTTTTCTACAGTAAATTTTTCAAAAAATAATTTTCTACTGTCGCAAATTTTAATTGCGACAGGGATTGCCTTGTCTATAGTAAATTATTCAAAAAATAATTTTTTACTGTGGCAAAATTTTAATTGCGCCAGGGATTGCCTTTTCTATAGGAAATTTTTCAAAAAATAATTTTTTACTGTCGCAAATTTTAACTGCGCCAGGGATTGCCTTTTCTATAATAAATTTTTCAAAATTTTTTTTTTACTGTCGCAAATTTTAATTGGGGCAGGGATTGCTTTTTCTACAGTAAATTTTTCAAAAAATAATTTTTTAATGTCGCAAATTTTAATTACGCCAGGGATTGCCTTTTCTACAGCAAATTTTTCAAAAATAATT
Source organism: Dioctria linearis (assembly GCA_963930735.1). Classification (NCBI taxonomy): domain Eukaryota; kingdom Metazoa; phylum Arthropoda; class Insecta; order Diptera; family Asilidae; genus Dioctria; species Dioctria linearis. The sequence goes on along the minus strand of CAWVNZ010001748.1, from coordinate 33,572 downwards.
TTCTACTGTCGCAAATTTTAATTGCGCCAGGGATTGCCTTTTCTATAGTAAATTATTCAAAAAATAATTTTTTACTGTCGCAAATTTTAATTACGCCAGGGATTGCGTTTTCTACAGTAAATTTTTCAAAAAATAATTTTCTACTGTCGCAAATTTTAGTTGCGCCAGGTATTGCTTTTCTATAGTAAATTATTCAAAAATAATTTTTTACTATCGCAAATTTTAATTGCACCAGGGATTGCCTTTTCTACAGTAAATTTTTCAAAAAATAATTTTTTACTGTCGCAAATTTTAATTACGCCAGGGATTGCCTTTTCTATAGTAAATTATTTAAAAATAATTTTTTACTGTCGCAAATTTTAATTACGCCAGGGATTGCCTTTTCTACAGTAAATTTTTCAAAAAATAATTTTCTACTGTCGCAAATTTTAATTGCGCCAGGGATTGCCTTTTCTATAGTAAATTATTCAAAAAATAATTTTTTACTGTCGCAAATTATAATTACGCCAGGGATTGCCTTTTCTACAGTAAATTTTTCAAAAAATAATTTTCTACTGTCGCAAATTTTAATTGCGCCAGGGATTGCCTTTTCTATAGTAAATTATTCAAAAAATAATTTTTTACTCTCGCAAATTTTAATTGCGCCACGGATTGCCTTTTCTATAGTAAATTTTTCAAAAAATAATTTTTTACTGTCGCAAATTTTAATTGCGCCAGGGATTGCCTTTTCTATAGTAAATTTTTCAAAAAATAATTTTTTACTGTCGCAAATTTTAATTGCGCCAGGGATTGCCTTTTCTACAGTAAATTTTTCAAAAAATAATTTTTTACTGTCGCAAATTTTAAATACGCCAGGGATTGCCTTTTCTATAGTAAATTATTCAAAAAATTATTTTTTAATGTCGCAAATTTTAATTGCGCCAGGGATTGCCTTTTCTATAGTAAACTTTTCAAAATTTAATTTTTTACTGTCGCAAATTTTAATTACGCCAGGGATTGCCTTTTCTATAGTAAATTTTTCAAAAAATAATTTTTTTACTGTCGCAAATTTTAATTGCGCCAGGGATTGCCTTTTCTACAGTAAATTTTTCAAAAAATAATTTTTTAATGTCGCAAATTTTAATTGCGCCAGGGATTGCTTTTTCTACAGTAAATTTTTCAAAAAATAATTTTTACTGTCGCAAATTTTAAATACGCCAGGGATTGCCTTTTCTATAGTAAATTATTCAAAAAATAATTTTTTACTGTCGCAAATTTTAATTGCGCCAGGGATTGCCTTTTCTATAGTAAAATTTCAAAATTTAATTTTTTACTGTCGCAAATTTTAATTACGCCAGGGATTGCCTTTTCTATAGTAAATTTTCAAAAAATTATTTTTTACTGTCGCAAATTTTATTTGCGCCAGGGATTGCCTTTTCTACAGTAAATTTTTCAAAAAATAATTTTTTACTGTCGCAAATTTTAAATACGCCAGGGATTGCCTTTTCTATAGTAAATTATTCAAAAAATAATTTTTTACTGTCGCAAATTTTAATTGCGCCAGGGATTGCCTTTTCTATAGTAAATTTTTCAAAAAATAATTTTTTACTGTCGCAAATTTTAATTGCGCCAGGGATCACCTTTTCTACAGTAAATTTTTCAAAAAATAATTTTTTACTGTCGCAAATTTTAAATACGCCAGGGATTGCCTTTTCTATAGTAAATTATTCAAAAAATAATTTTTTACTGTCGCAAATTTTAATTGCGCCATGGATTGCCTTTTCTATAGTAAATTATTCAAAAAATAGTTTTTTTTACTGTCGCAAATTTTAATTACGCCAGGGATTGCCTTTTCTATAGTAAATTTATCAAAAAATAATTTTTTTACTGTCGCAAATTTTAATTGCACCAGGGATTGCCTTTTCTATAGTAAATTATTCAAAAATTTAAAAAAAAATAATTTTTTACTGTCGCAAATTCTAATTGCGCCAGGAATTGCCTTTTTTATAGTAAATTTTGCAAAAAAATAATTTTGTACTGTCGCAAATTTTAATTACGCCAGGGATTGCCTTTTCTATAGTAAATTTTGCAAAAAAAATAATTTTTTACTGTAGCAAATTGTAATTGCGCCAGGGATTACCTTTTCTATAGTAAATTTTTCAAAAAATAATTGTTTACTGTCGCAAATTTTAATTACGCCAGGGATTGTCTTTTCTATAGTAACTTTTTCAAGAATTAATTTTTTACTGTCGCAAATTTTAAATACGCCAGGGATTGCCGTTTCTATAGTAAATTATTCAAAAACAATTTTTTACTGTCGCAAATTTTAATTGCGCCAGGAATTGCCTTTTGTACAGTAAATTTTACAAAAAATAATTTTATAATGTCTCAAATTTTAATTACGCCAGGTATTGCCTTTTCTATAGTAAATTTTTCAAAAATTAATTTTTTACTGTCGCAAATTTTAATTACGCCAGGGATTGCCTTTTCTATAGTAAATTTTTCACAAATTCATTTTTTACTGTCGCAAATTTTAAATACGCCAGGGATTGCCTTTTCTATAGTAAATTATTCAAAAAATAATTTTTTACTGTCGCAAATTTTAATTGCGCCAGGGATTGCCTTTTATACAGTAAATTTTTCAAAAAATAATTTTTTACAGTCGCAAATTTAAAATCCGCCAGGGATTGCCTTTTCTATAGTAAATTATACAAAAAATAATTTTTTACTGTCGCAAATTTTAATTGCGCCAGGGATTGCCTTTTCTATAGTAAATTTTTCAAAAAATAATTTTTTACTGTCGCAAATTTTAATTGCGCCAGGGATTGCCTTTTCTACAGTAAATTTTTCAAAAAATAATTTTCTACAGTCGCAAATTTTAATTGCGGCCAGGTATTGCCTTTTCTACAGTAAATTTTTCAAAAAATAATTTTCTACTGTCACAAATTTTAATTACGCCAGGGATTGCCTTTTCTATAGTAAATTTTTCAAAATTTAATTTTCTACTGTCGCAAATTTTAATTGCGCCAGGGATTGCCTTTTCTATAGTAAATTATTCAAAAAATAATTTTTTACTGTCGCAAATTATAATTACGCCAGGGATTGCCTTTTCTACAGTAAATTTTTCAAAAAATAATTTTCTACTGTCGCAAAATTTTAATTGCGCCAGGGATTGCCTTTTCTATAGTAAATTATTCAAAAAATAATTTTTTACTCTCGCAAATTTTAATTGCGCCACGGATTGCCTTTTCTATAGTAAATTTTTCAAAAAATAATTTTTTACTGTCGCAAATTTTAATTGCGCCAGGGATTGCCTTTTCTATAGTAAATTTTTCAAAAAATAATTTTTTACTGTCGCAAATTTTAATTGCGCCAGGGATTGCCTTTTCTACAGTAAATTTTTCAAAAAATAATTTTTTACTGTCGCAAATTTTAAATACGCCAGGGATTGCCTTTTCTATAGTAAATTATTCAAAAAATTATTTTTTAATGTCGCAAATTTTAATTGCGCCAGGGATTGCCTTTTCTATAGTAAACTTTTCAAAATTTAATTTTTTACTGTCGCAAATTTTAATTACGCAGGGATTGCCTTTTCTATAGTAAAATTTTCAAAAAATAATTTTTTACTGTCGCAAATTTTAATTGCGCCAGGGATTGCCTTTTCTACAGTAAATTTTTCAAAAAATAATTTTTTAATGTCGCAAATTTTAATTGCGCCAGGAATTGCTTTTTCTACAGTAAATTTTTCAAAAAATAATTTTTTACTGTCGCAAATTTTAAATACGCCAGGGATTGCCTTTTCTATAGTAAATTATTCAAAAAATAATTTTTTACTGTCGCAAATTTTAATTGCGGCCAGGGATTGCCTTTTCTATAGTAAAAATTTTCAAAATTTAATTTTTTACTGTCGCAAATTTTAATTACGCCAGGGATTGCCTTTTCTATAGTAAATTTTTCAAAAAATTATTTTTTACTGTCGCAAATTTTATTTGCGCCAGGGATTGCCTTTTCTACAGTAAATTTTTCAAAAAATAATTTTTTACTGTCGCAAATTTTAAATACGCCAGGGATTGCCTTTTCTATAGTAAATTATTCAAAAAATAATTTTTTACTGTCGCAAATTTTTAATTGCGCCAGGGATTGCCTTTTCTATAGTAAATTTTTCAAAAAATAATTTTTTACTGTCGCAAATTTTAATTGCGCCAGGGATCACCTTTTCTACAGTAAATTTTTCAAAAAATAATTTTTTACTGTCGCAAATTTTAAATACGCCAGGGATTGCCTTTTCTATAGTAAATTATTCAAAAAATAATTTTTTACTGTCGCAAATTTTAATTGCGCCATGGATTGCCTTTTCTATAGTAAATTATTCAAAAAATAGTTTTTTTACTGTCGCAAATTTTAATTACGCCAGGGATTGCCTTTTCTATAGTAAATTTATCAAAAAATAATTTTTTACTGTCGCAAATTTTAATTGCACCAGGGATTGCCTTTTCTATAGTAAATTATTCAAAATTTAAAAAAAAATAATTTTTTACTGTCGCAAATCTAATTGCGCCAGGAATTGCCTTTTTTATAGTAAATTTTGCAAAAAAATAATTTTGTACTGTCGCAAATTTTAATTACGCCAGGGATTGCCTTTTCTATAGTAAATTTTGCAAAAAAATAATTTTTTACTGTAGCAAATTGTAATTGCGCCAGGGATTACTTTTCTATAGTAAATTTTTCAAAAAATAATTGTTTACTGTCGCAAATTTTAATTACGCCAGGGATTGTCTTTTCTATAGTAACTTTTTCAAGAATTAATTTTTTACTGTCGCAAATTTTAAATACGCCAGGGATTGCCGTTTCTATAGTAAATTATTCAAAAACAATTTTTTACTGTCGCAAATTTTAATTGCGCCAGGAATTGCCTTTTGTACAGTAAATTTTACAAAAAATAATTTTATAATGTCTCAAATTTAATTACGCCAGGTATTGCCTTTTCTATAGTAATTTTTCAAAAATTAATTTTTTACTGTCGCAAATTTTAATTACGCCAGGGGATTGCCTTTCTATAGTAAATTTTTCACAAATTCATTTTTTACTGTCGCAAATTTTAAATACGCCAGGGATTGCCTTTTCTATAGTAAATTATTCAAAAAATAATTTTTACTGTCGCAAATTTTAATTGCGCCAGGATTGCCTTTTATACAGTAAATTTTTTCAAAAAAATAATTTTTTACAGTCGCAAATTTTAAATCCGCCAGGGATTGCCTTTTCTATAGTAAATTATACAAAAAATAATTTTTTACTGTCGCAAATTTTAATTGCGCCAGGGATTGCCTTTTCTATAGTAAATTTTTCAAAAAATAATTTTTTACTGTCGCAAATTTTAATTGCGCCAGGGATTGCCTTTTCTACAGTAAATTTTTCAAAAAATAATTTTCTACAGTCGCAAATTTTAATTGCGCCAGGTATTGCCTTTTCTACAGTAAATTTTCAAAAAATAATTTTCTACTGTCACAAATTTTAATTACGCCAGGGGATTGCCTTTTCTATAGTAAATTTTTCAAAATTTAATTTTCTACTGTCGCAAATTTTAATTGCGCCAGGGATTGTCTTTTCTATAGTAAAGTTTTCAAAAAATAATTTTTTACTGTCGCAAATTTTAAATACGCCAGGTATTGCCTCTTTTATAGTAAATTTTGCAAAAAATAATTTATTACTGTCGCAAATTTTAAATTGCGCCAGGGATTGCCTTTTCTATAGTAAATTATTCAAAAAATAATTTTTACTGTCGCAAATTTTAATTACGCCAGGGATTGCCTTTTCTACAGTAAATTTTTCAAAAAATAATTTTCTACTGTCGCAAATTTTAATTGCGACAGGGATTGCCTTGTCTATAGTAAATTATTCAAAAAATAATTTTTTACTGTCGCAAATTTTAATTGCGCCAGGGATTGCCTTTTCTATAGGAAATTTTTCAAAAAATAATTTTTTACTGTCGCAAATTTTAACTGCGCCAGGGATTGCCTTTTCTATAATAAATTTTTCAAAATTTTTTTTTTACTGTCGCAAATTTTAATTGGGGCAGGGATTGCTTTTTCTACAGTAAATTTTTCAAAAAATAATTTTTTAATGTCGCAAATTTTAATTACGCCAGGGATTGCCTTTTCTACAGCAAATTTTCAAAAAATAATTTTCTACTGTCGCAATTTTAATTGCGCCAGGGATTGCCTTTTCTATAGTAAATTATTCAAAAAATAATTTTTTACTGTCGCAAATTTTAATTACGCCAGGAATTGCGTTTTCTACAGTAAATTTTTCAAAAAATAATTTTCTACTGTCACAAATTTTAATTGCGCCAGGTATTGCCTTTTCTATAGTAAATTATTCAAAAAATAATTTTTTACTATCGCAAATTTTAATTGCACCAGGGATTGCCTTTTCTACAGTAAATTTTCAAAAAATAATTTTTTACTGTCGCAAATTTTAATTACGCCAGGGATTGCCTTTTCTATAGTAAATTATTTAAAAAATAATTTTTTACTGTCGCAAATTTTAATTACGCCAGGGATTGCCTTTTCTACAGTAAATTTTTCAAAAAATAATTTTCTACTGTCGCAAATTTTAATTGCGCCAGGATTGCCTTTTCTATAGTAAATTATTCAAAAAATAATTTTTTACTGTCGCAAATTATAATTACGCCAGGGATTGCCTTTTCTACAGTAAATTTTTCAAAAAATAATTTTCTACTGTCGCAAATTTTAATTGCGCCAGGGATTGCCTTTTCTATAGTAAATTATTCAAAAAATAATTTTTTACTCTCGCAAATTTTAATTGCGCCACGGATTGCCTTTTCTATAGTAAATTTTTCAAAAAATAATTTTTTACTGTCGCAAATTTTAATTGCGCCAGGGATTGCCTTTTCTATAGTAAATTTTTTCAAAAAATAATTTTTTACTGTCGCAAATTTTAATTGCGCCAGGGATTGCCTTTTCTACAGTAAATTTTTCAAAAATAATTTTTTACTGTCGCAAATTTTAAATACGCCAGGGATTGCCCTTTTCTATAGTAAATTATTCAAAAAATTATTTTTTAATGTCGCAAATTTTAATTGCGCCAGGGATTGCCTTTTCTATAGTAAACTTTTCAAAATTTAATTTTTTACTGTCGCAAATTTTAATTACGCAGGGATTGCCTTTTCTATAGTAAATTTTTCAAAAAAAATAATTTTTTACTGTCGCAAATTTTAATTGCGCCAGGGATTGCCTTTCTACAGTAAATTTTCAAAAAATAATTTTTTAATGTCGCAAATTTTAATTGCGACAGGGATTTGCTTTTTCTACAGTAAATTTTTCAAAAAATAATTTTTTACTGTCGCAAATTTTAAATACGCCAGGGATTGCCTTTTCTATAGTAAATTATTCAAAAAATAATTTTTTACTGTCGCAAATTTTAATTGCGCCCAGGGATTGCCTTTTCTATAGTAAAATTTTCAAAATTTAATTTTTTACTGTCGCAAATTTTAATTACGCCAGGGATTGCCTTTTCTATAGTAAATTTTTCAAAAAATTATTTTTTACTGTCGCAAATTTTATTTGCGCCAGGGATTGCCTTTTCTACAGTAAATTTTTCAAAAAATAATTTTTTACTGTCGCAAATTTTAAATACGCCCAGGATTGCCTTTTCTATAGTAAATTTTTCAAAAAATAATTTTTTACTGTCGCAAATTTTAATTGCGCCAGGGATTGCCTTTTCTACAGTAAATTTTTCAAAGAATAATTTCTTACTGTCGCAAATTTTAAATACACCAGGGATTGCCTTTTCTGTAGTAAATTATTCAAAAAATAATTTTTTACTGTCGCAAATTTTAATTACGCCAGGGATTGCCTTTTCTATAGTAAATTATTTAAAAAATAATTTTTTACTGTCGCAAAATTTAATTACGCCAGGGATTGTCTTTTCTACAGTAAATTTTTCAAAAAATTATTTTCTACTGTCGCAAATTTTTAATTGCGACAGGGATTGCCTTTTCTATAGTAAATTATTCAAAAAATAATTTTTTACTCTCGCAAATTTTAATTGCGCCAGGGATTGCCTTTTCTATAGGAAATTTTTCAAAAAATAATTTTTTACTGTCGCAAATTTTAAACTGCGCCAGGGATTGCCTTTTCTATAGTAAATTTTTCAAAAATTTTTATTTTACTGTCGCAAATTTTAATTGCGCCAGGGATTGCATATAGTAAATTATTCAAAAAATAATTTTTTTACTGTCGCAATTTTAATTACGCCAGGGATTGCCTTTTCTACAGTAAATTGTTCAAAAAATAATTTTCTACTGTCGCAAATTTTAATTGCGCCAGGTATTGCCTTTTCTATAGTAAATTATTCAAAAAATAATTTTTTACTATCGCAAATTTTAATTGCGCCAGGGATTACCTTTTCTACAGTAAATTTTTCAAAAAATAATTTTTTACTGTCGCAAATTTTAATTACGCCAGGGATTGCCTTTTCTGTAGTAAATTATTTAAAAAATAATTTTTTACTGTCGCAAATTTTAATTACGCCAGGGATTGCCTTTTCTGCAGTATCTGCAGTAAATTTTTCAAAAAATAATTTTCTACTGTCGCAAATTTTAATTGCGCCAGGGATTGCCTTTTCTATAGTAAATTATTCAAAAAATAATTTTTTACTGTCGCAAATTTTAATTACGCCAGGGATTGCCTTTTCTACAGTAAATTTTTCAAAAAATTATTTTCTACTGTCGCAAATTTTAATTGCGCCAGGGATTGCCTTTTCTATAGTAAATTATTCAAAAAATAATTTTTTACTCTCGCAAATTTTAATTGCGCTACGGATTGCCTTTTCTATAGTAAATTTTTCAAAAAATAATTTTTTACTGTCGCAAATTTTAATTGCGCCAGGGATTGCCTTTTCTATAGTAAATTTTTCAAAAAATAATTTTTTACTGTCGCAAATTTTATTTGCGCCAGGGATTGCCTTTTCTACAGTAAATTTTCAAAAAATAATTTTTTACTGTCGCAAATTTTAAATACGCCAGGGATTGCCTTTTCTATAGTAAATTATTCAAAAAATAATTTTTTAATGTCGCAAATTTTAATTGCGCCAGGGATTGCCTTTTCTATAGTAACGTTTTCAAAATTTAATTATTTATTGTCGCAAATTTTAATTACGCCATGGATTGCCTTTTCTATAGTAAATTTTTCAAAAAATAATTTTTTACTGTCGCAAATTTTAATTGCGCCAGGGATTGCCTTCTCTACAGTAAATTTTTCAAAAAATAATTTTTTACTGTCGCAAATTTTAATTGCGCCAGGGATTGCTTTTTCTACAGTAAATTTTTCAAAAATAATTTTTTACTGTCGCAAATTTTAAATACGCCAGGGATTGCCTTTTCTATAGTAAATTATTCAAAAAATAATTTTTTACTGTCGCAAATTTAATTGCGCCAGGGATTGCCTTTTCTATAGTAAACTTTTCAAATTTAATTTTTTACTGTCGCAAATTTTAATTGCGCCAGGGATTGCCTTTTCTATAGTAAATTTTTCAAAAAATAATTTTTTACTGTCGCAAATTTTAATTGCGCCTGGGATTGCCTTTTCTACAGTAAATTTTTCAAAAAATAGTTTTTTACTGTCGCAAATTTTAAATACGCTTGGGATTGCCTTTTTATAGTAAATTTTTCATAAACTAATTTTTTACTGTCGCAAATTTTAATTGCGCCAGGGATTGCCTTTTCTACAGTAAATTTTTCAAAGAATAATTTTTTACTGTCGCAAATTTTAAATACGCCAGGGATTGCCTTTTCTATAGTAAATTATTCAAAAAATAATTTTTTACTGTCACAAATTTTAATCACGCCAGGGATTGCCTTTTCTATAGTAAATTATTTAAAAAATAATTTTTTACTGTCGCAAATTTTAATTACGCCAGGGATTGCCTTTTCTACAGTAAATTTTCAAAAAATTATTCTCTACTGTCGCAAATTTTAATTGCGCCAGGGATTGGCTTTTCTATAGTAAATTATTCAAAAAATAATTTTTTACTCTCGCAAATTTTAATTGCGCCAGGGATTGCCTTTTCTATAGTAAATTATTTAAAAAATAATTTTTTACTGTCGCAAATTTTAATTACACCAGGGATTGCCTTTTCTACAGTAAATTTTTCAAAAAATAATTTTCTACTGTCGCAAATTTTAATTGCGCCAGGGATTGCCTTATCTATAGTAAATTATTCAAAAAATAATTTTTACTGTCGCAAATTTTAATTACGCCAGGGATTGCCTTTTCTATAGTAAATTTTTCAAAAAATAATCTTCTACTGTCTCAAATTTTAATTGCGCCAGGATTGCCTTTTCTATAGTAAATTTTTCAAAAAATAATTTTTTAATCTCGCAAATTTTAATTGCGCCACGGATTGCCTTTTCTATAATAAATTTTTCAAAAAATAATTTTTTACTGTCGCAAATTTTAATTGCTCCAGGGATTGCCTTTTCTATAGTAAATTATTCAAAAAATAATTTTTTACTGTCGCAAATTTTAATTACGCCAGGGATTGCCTTTTCTACAGTAAATTTTTCAAAAAAATATTTTTTACTGTCGCAAATTTTAATTGCGCCAGGGATTGCCTTTTCTACAGTAAATTTTTCAAAAAATAATTTTTTACTGTCGCAAATTTTAATTACGCCAGGGATTGCCTTTTCTATAGTAAATTATTCAAAAAATAATTTTTTACTGTCGCAACTTTTAACTGCGCCAGGGATTGCCTTTTCTATAGTAAACTTTTCAAAATTTAATTTTTTACTGTCGCAAATTTTAATTACGCCAGGGATTGCCTTTTCTATAGTAAATTTTCAAAAAATAATTTTTTACTGTCTCAAATTTTAATTGCGCCAGGGATTGCCTTTTCTACAGTAAATTTTTCAAAAATAATTTTTTACTGTCGCAAATTTTAAATACGCCAGAGATTACCTTTTCTATAGTAAATTTTTCAAAAAATAATTTTTTACTGTCGCAAATTTTAATTGCGCCAGGGATTGCCTTTTCTACAGTAAATTTTTCAAAGAATAATTTTTTACTGTCGCAAATTTTAAATACGCCAGGGATTGCCTTTTATATAGTAAATTATTCAAAAAATAATTGTTTACTGTCGCAAATTTTAATTACGCCAGGGTTGGCCTTTTCTATAGTAAATTATTTAAAAAATAATTTTTTACTGTCGCAAATTTTAATTACGCCAGGGATTGCCTTTTCTACAGTAAATTTTTCAAAAAATAATTCGCTACTGTCGCAAATTTTAATTGCGCCAGTGATTGCCTTTTCTATAGTAAATTATTCAAAAAATATTTTTTTACTCTCGCAAATTTTAATTGCGCCAGGGATTGCCTTTTCTATAGTAAATTATTTAAAAAATAATTTTTTAATGTCGCAAATTTTAATTACACCAGGGATTGCCTTTTCTACAGTAAATTTTTCAAAAAATAATTTTCTACTGTCGCAAATTTTAATTGCGCCAGGGATTGCCTTTTCTATAGTAAATTATTCAAAAAATATTTTTTTACTGTCGCAAATTTTAATTACGCCAGGGATTGCCTTTTCTACAGTAAATTTTTCAAAAAATTTTCTTCTACTGTCGCAAATTTTAATTGCGCCAGGGATTGCCTTTTCTATAGTAAATTTTTCAAAAAATAATTTTTTACTCTCGCAAATTTTAATTGCGCCACGGATTGCCTTTTCTACAGTAAATTTTTCAAAAAATAATTTTTTACTGTCGCAAATTTTAAATACGCCAAGGATTGCCTTTTCTATAGTAAATTATTCAAAAAATAATTTTTTACTGTCGCAAATTTTAATTGCGCCAGGGATTGCCTTTTCTATAGTAAATTTTTCAAAATTTAATTTTTTACTGTCGCAAATTTTAACTACGCCAGGGATTGCCTTTTCTATAGTAAGTTTTTCACAAATTAATTTTTTACTGTCCCAAATTTTAAATACGCCAGGGATTGCCTTTTCTGTAGTAAATTATTCAAAAAATAATTTTTTAATGTCGCAAATTTTAATTACGCCAGGGATTGCCTTTTCTATAGTAAATTATTTAAAAAATAATTTTTTACTATCGCAAATTTTAATTACGCCAGGGATTGCCTTTTCTACAGTAAATTTTTCAAAAAATAATTTTTTACTGTCGCAAATTTTAATTGCGCCAGGAATTGCCTTTTCTACAGTAAATTTTTCAAAAAATAATTTTTTACTGTCGCAAATTTTAAATACGCCAGGGATTGCCTTTTCTATAGTAAATTATTCAAAAAATCATTTTTTACTGTCGCAAATTTTAATTGCGCCAGGGATTGCCTTTTCTATAGTAAACTTTTCAAAATTTAATTTTTTACTGTCGCAAATTTTAATTACGCCAGGGATTGCCTTTTCTATAGTAAATTTTCAAAAAATAATTTTTTACTGTCTCAAATTTTAATTGCGCCAGGGATTGCCTTTTCTACAGTAAATTTTTCAAAAAATAATTTTTTACTGTCGCAAATTTTAAATACGCCAGAGGTTACCTTTTCTATAGTAAATTTTTCAAAAAATAATTTTTTACTGTCGCAAATTTTAATTGCGCCAGGGATTGCCTTTTCTACAGTAAATTTTTCAAAGAATAATTTTTTACTGTCGCAAATTTTAAATACGCCAGGGATTGCCTTTTATATAGTAAATTATTCAAAAAATAATTGTTTACTGTCGCAAATTTTAATTACGCCAGGGTTGGCCTTTTCTATAGTAAATTATTTAAAAAATAATTTTTTACTGTCGCAAATTTTAATTACGCCAGGGATTGCCTTTTCTACAGTAAATTTTTCAAAAAATAATTCGCTACTGTCGCAAATTTTAATTGCGCCAGTGATTGCCTTTTCTATAGTAAATTATTCAAAAAATATTTTTTTACTCTCGCAAATTTTAATTGCGCCAGGGATTGCCTTTTCTATAGTAAATTATTTAAAAAATAATTTTTTAATGTCGCAAATTTTAATTACACCAGGGATTGCCTTTTCTACAGTAAATTTTTCAAAAAATAATTTTCTACTGTCGCAAATTTTAATTGCGCCAGGGATTGCCTTTTCTATAGTAAATTATTCAAAAAATATTTTTTTACTGTCGCAAATTTTAATTACGCCAGGGATTGCCTTTTCTACAGTAAATTTTTCAAAAAATTTTCTTCTACTGTAGCAAATTTTAATTGCGCCAGGGATTGCCTTTTCTATAGTAAATTTTTCAAAAAATAATTTTTTACTCTCGCAAATTTTAATTGCGCCACGGATTGCCTTTTCTACAGTAAATTTTTCAAAAAATAATTTTTTACTGTCGCAAATTTTAAATACGCCAAGGATTGCCTTTTCTATAGTAAATTATTCAAAAAATAATTTTTTACTGTCGCAAATTTTAATTGCGCCAGGGATTGCCTTTTCTATAGTAAATTTTTCAAAATTTAATTTTTTACTGTCGCAAATTTTAACTACGCCAGGGATTGCCTTTTCTATAGTAAGTTTTTCACAAATTAATTTTTTACTGTCCCAAATTTTAAATACGCCAGGGATTGCCTTTTCTGTAGTAAATTATTCAAAAAATAATTTTTTACTGTCGCAAATTTTAATTACGCCAGGGATTGCCTTTTCTATAGTAAATTATTTAAAAAATAATTTTTTACTATCGCAAATTTTAATTACGCCAGGGATTGCCTTTTCTACAGTAAATTTTTCAAAAAATAATTTTTTACTGTCGCAAATTTTAATTGCGCCAGGAATTGCCTTTTCTACAGTAAATTTTTCAAAAAATAATTTTTTACTGTCGCAAATTTTAAATACGCCAGGGATTGCCTTTTCTATAGTAAATTATTCAAAAAATCATTTTTTACTGTCGCAAATTTTAATTGCGCCAGGGATTGCCTTTTCTATAGTAAACTTTTCAAAATTTAATTTTTTACTGTCGCAAATTTTAATTACGCCAGGGATTGCCTTTTCTATAGTAAATTTTCAAAAAATAATTTTTTACTGTCGCAAATTTTAATTGCGCCAGGGATTGCCTTTTCTACAGTAAAATTTTCAAAAAATAATTTTTTACTGTCACAAATTTTAAATACGCCAGAGGTTACCTTTTCTATAGTAAATATTTCAAAAAATAATTTTTTACTGTCGCAAATTTTAATTGCGCCAGGGATTGCCTTTTCTACAGTAAATTTTTCAAAGAATAATTTTTTACTGTCGCAAATTTTAAATACGCCAGGGATTGCCTTTTATATAGTAAATTATTCAAAAAATAATTGTTTACTGTCGCAAATTTTAATTACGCCAGGGATGGCCTTTTCTATAGTAAATTATTTAAAAAATAATTTTTTACTGTCGCAAATTTTAATTGCGCCAGGGATTGCCTTTTCTGTATTAAATTATTCAAAAAATACTTTTTTTCTGTCGCAAATTTTAATTACGCCAGGGATTGCCTTTTCTATAGTAAATTATTCAAAAAATAATTTTTTACTGTCGCAAATTTTAATTACGCCAGGGATTGCCTTTTCTAAAGTAAATTTTTCAAAAAATAATTTTCTACTGTCGCAAATTTTAATTGCGCCAGGTATTGCCTTTTCTATAGTAAATTACTCAAAAAATAATTTTTTACTATCGCAAATTTTAATTGCGCCAGGGATTGCCTTTCTACAGTAAATTTTTCAAAAAATAATTTTTTACTGTCGCAAATTTTAATTACGCCAGGGATTGCCTTTTCTATAGTAAATTATTTAAAAAATAATTTTTTACTGTCGCAAATTTTAATTACGCCAGGGATTGCCTTTTCTACAGTAAATTTTTCACAAAATTATTTTCTACTGTCGCAAATTTTAATTGCGCCAGGGATTGCCTTTTCTACAGTAAATTATTCAAAAAATAATTTTTTACTGTCGCAAATTTTAATTACGCCAGGGATTGCCTTTTCTACAGTAAATTTTTCAAAAAATAATTTTCTACTGTCACAAATTTTAATTGCGCCAGGGATTGCCTTTTCTATAGTAAATTATTCAAAAAATAATTGTTTACTCTCGCAAATTTTAATTGCGCCACGGATTGCCTTTTCTATAGTAAATTTTTCAAAAAATAATTTTTTACTGTCGCAAATTTTAATTGCGCCAGGGATTGCGTTTTCTATAGTAAATTTTTCAAAAAATAATTTTTTACTGTCGCAAATTTTAATTGCGCCAGGGATTGCCTTTTCTACAGTAAATTTTTCAAAAAATAATTTTTTACTGTCGCAAATTTTAAATACGCCAGGGATTGCCTTTTCTATAGTAAATTATTCAAAAAATAATTTTTTACTGTCGCAAATTTTAATTGCGCCAGGGATTGCCTTTTCTACAGTAAATTTTTCAAAAAATAATTTTCTACTGTCGCAAATTTTAATTGCGCCAGGGATTGCCTTTTCTACAGTAAATTTTTCAAAAAATAATTTTTTAATGTCGCAAATTTTAAATACGCCAGGGATTGCCTTTTCTGTATTAAATTATTCAAAAAATACTTTTTTTCTGTCGCAAATTTTAATTACGCCAGGGATTGCCTTTTCTATAGTAAATTATTCAAAAAATAATTTTTTACTGTCGCAAATTTTAAATTATTAATATTTAAATTATTCAAAAAATACTTTTTTTCTGTCGCAAATTTTAATTACGCCAGGGATTGCCTTTTCTGTATTAAATTATTCAAAAAATACTTTTTTTCTGTCGCAAATTTTAATTACGCCAGGGATTGCCTTTTCTATAGTAAATTATTCAAAAAATAATTTTTTACTGTCGCAAATTTTAAATTATTAATATTTAAATTATTCAAAAAATACTTTTTTTCTGTCGCAAATTTTAATTACGCCAGGGATTGCCTTTTCTATAGTAAATTATTCAAAAAATAATTTTTTACTGTCGCAAATTTTAATTACGCCAGGGATTGCCTTTTCTAAAGTAAATTTTTCAAAAAATTATTTTCTACTGTCGCAAATTTTAATTGCGCCAGGTATTGCCGTTTCTATAGTAAATTATTCAAAAAATAATTTTTTACTATCGCAAATTTTAATTGCGCCAGGGATTGCCTTTCTACAGTAAATTTTTCAAAAAATAATTTTTTACTGTCGCAAATTTTAATTACGCCAGGGATTGCCTTTTCTATAGTAAATTATTTAAAAAATAATTTTTTACTGTCGCAAATTTTAATTGCGCCAGGGATTGCCTTTTCTATAGTAAACTTTTCAAAATTTAATTCTTTACTGTCGCAAATTTTAATTACGCCAGGGATTGCCTTTTCTATAGTAAATTTTTCAAAAAATAATTTTTTACTGTCGCAAATTTTAATTACGCCAGGGATTGCCTTTTCTATAGTAAATTATTTAAAAAATAATTTTTTACTGTCGCAAATTTTAATTACGCCAGGGATTGCCTTTTCTACAGTAAATTTTTCAAAAAATAATTCTCTACTGTCGCAAATTTTAATTGCGCCAAGGATTGCCTTTTCTATAGTAAATTATTCAAAAAATAATGTTTTACTCTCGCAAATTTTAATTGCGCCAGGGATTGCGTATTCTATAGTAAATTTTTCAAAAAATAATTTTTTACTGTCGCAAATTTTAATTGCGCCAGGGATTGCCTTTTCTACAGTAAATTTTTCAAAAAATAATTTTTTATGTCGCAAATTTTAAATACGCCAGGGATTGCCTTTTCTATAGTAAATTATTCAAAAAATAATTTTTTACTGTCGCAAATTTTAATTGCGCCAGGGATTGCCTTTTCTATAGTAAACTTTTCAAAATTTAATTTTTTATTGTCGCAAATTTTAATTACGCCAGGGATTGCCTTTTCTATAGTAAATTTTTCAAAAAATTATTTTTTACTGTCGCAAATTTTAATTACGCCAGGGATTGCCTTTTCTATAGTAAATTATTTAAAAAATAATTTTTTACTGTCGCAAATTTTAACTACGCCACGGATTGCCTTTTCTACAGTAAATTTTTCAAAAAATAATTCTCTACTGTCGCAAATTTTAATTGCGCCAGGGATTGCCTTTTCTATAGTAAATTTTTCAAAAAATAATTTTTTACTCTCGCAAATTTTAATTACACCAGGGATTGCCTTTTCTACAGTAAATTTTTCAAAAAATAATTTTGTACTGTCGCAAATTTTAATTGCGCCAGGGATTGCCTTTTCTATAGTAAATTATTCAAAAAATAATTTTTTACTGTCGCAAATTTTAATTACGCCAGGGATTGCCTTTTCTACAGTAAATTTTTCAAAAAATAATCTTCTACTGTCGCAAATTTTAATTGCGCCAGGGATTGCCTTTTCTATAGTAAACTTTTCAAAATTTAATTTTTTACTGTCGCAAATTTTAATTACGCCAGGGATTGCCTTTTCTATAGTAAATTTTTCAAAAAATTATTTTTTACTGTCGCAAATTTTAATTACGCCAGGGATTGCCTTTTCTTTAGTAAATTATTTAAAAAATAATTTTTTACTGTCGCAAATTTTAATTACGCCAGGGATTGCCTTTTCTACAGTAAATTTTTCAAAAAATAATTCTCTACTGTCGCAAATTTTAATTGCGCCAGGGATTGCCTTTTCTATAGTAAATTATTCAAAAAATAATGTTTTACTCTCGCAAATTTTAATTGCGCCAGGGATTGCGTTTTCTATAGTAAATTATTTAAAAAATAATTTTTTAATGTCGCAAATTTTAATTACACCAGGGATTGCCTTTTCTACAGTAAATTTTTCAAAGAATAATTTTTTACTGTCGCAAATTTTAAATACGCCAGGGATTGCCTTTTTTATAGTAAATTTTTCAAAAAATAATTTTTTACTGTCGCAAATTTTAATTGGGCCAGGGATTGCGTTTTCTATAGTAAATTTTTCAAAAAATAATCTTCTCCTGTCGCAAATTTTAAATACGCCAGGGATTGCCTTTTCTATAGTAAATTATTCAAAAAATAATTTTTTACTGTCGCAAATTTTAATTTCGCCAGGGATTGCCTTTTCTATAGTAAATTATTTAAAAAATAATTTTTTACTGTCGCAGATTTTAATTACGCCAGGGATTGCCTTTTCTACAGTAAATTTTTCAAAAAATAATTCTCTACTGTCGCAAAATTTAATTGCGCCAGGGATTGTCTTTCCTATAGTAAATTATTCAAAAAATAATTTTTTACTCTCGCAAATTTTAATTGCGCCAGGGATTGCCTTTTCTATAGTAAATTATTTAAAAAATAATTTTTTACTGTCGCAAATTTTAATTACACCAGGGATTGCCTTTTCTACAGTAAATTTTTCAAAAAATAATTTTGTACTGTCGCAAATTTTAATTGCGCCAGGGATTGCCTTTTCTATAGTAAATTATTCAAAAAATAATTTTTTACTGTCGCAAATTTTAATTACGCCAGGGATTGCCTTTTCTACAGTAAATTTTTCAAAAAATAATCTTCTACTGTGGCAAATTTTAATTGCGCCAGGGATTGCCTTTTCTATAGTAAATTATTTAAAAAATAATTTTTTACTGTCGCAAATTTTAATTACACCAGGGATTGCCTTTTCTATAGTAAATTATTCAAAAAATAATTTTTTACTGTCGCAAATTTTAATTACGCCAGGGATTGCCTTTTCTACAGTAAATTTTTCAAAAAATAATCTTCTACTCTCGCAAATTTTAATTGCGCCAGGCATTGCGTTTTCTATAGTAAATTTTTCAAAAAATAATTTTTTACTGTCGCAAATTTTAATTGCGCCAGGGATTGCCTTTTCTACAGTAAATTTTCAAAGAATAATTTTTTACTGTCGCAAATTTTAAATACGCCAGGGATTGCCTTTTCTACAGTAAATTATTCAAAAAATAATTTTTTACTGTCGCAAATTTTAATTACGCCAGGTATTGCCTTTTCTATAGTAAATTATTTAAAAAATAATTTTTTACTGTCGCAAATTTTAATTACGCCAGGGATTGCCTTTTCTACAGTAAATTTTTCAAAAAATAATTCTCTACTGTCGCAAATTTTAATTGCGCCAGGGATTGCCTTTTCTATAGTAAATTATTCAAAAAATAATTTTTTACTCACGCAAATTTTAATTGCGCCAGGGATTGCCTTTTCTATAGTAAATTATTTAAAAAATAATTTTTTACTGTCGCAAATTTTAATTACACCAGATATTGCCTTTTCTACAGTAAATTTTTCAAAAAATAATTTTGTACTGTCGCAAATTTTAATTGCGCCAGGGATTGCCTTTTCTATAGTAAATTATTCAAAAAATAATTTTTTACTGTCGCAAATTTTAATTGCGCCTCGGATTGCCTTTTCTATAGTAAATTTTTCAAAAAATAATTTTTTACTATCGCAAATTTTAATTGCGCCAGGGATTGCGTTTTCTATAGTAAATTTTTCAAAAAATAATTTTTTACTGTCGCAAATTTTAATTGCGCCAGGGATTGCCTTTTCTACAGTAAATTTTTCAAAAAATAATTTTTTACTGTCGCAAATTTTAAATACTCCAGGGATTGCCTTTTCTATAGTAAATTTTTCAAAAAATAATTTTTTACTGTCGCAAATTTTAATTACGCCAGGGATTGCCTTTTCTATAGTAAATTATTTAAAAAATAATTTTTTACTGTCGCAAATTTTAATTACGCCAGAGATTGCCTTTTCTACAGTAAATTTTTCAAAAAATAATTCTCTACTGTCGCAAATTTTAATTGCGCCAGGGATTGCCTTTTCTATAATAAATTATTCAAAAAATAATTTTTTACTCTCGCAAATTTTAATTACGCCAGGGATTGCGTTTTCTATAGTAAATTATTTAAAAAATAATTTTTTACTGTCGCAAATTTTAATTACACCAGGGATTGCCTTTTCTACAGTAAATTTTTCAAAGAATAATTTTTTACTGTCGCAAATTTTAAATACGCCACGGATTGCCTTTTCTATAGTAAATTTTTCAAAAAATAATTTTTTACTGTCGCAAATTTTAATTGCGCCAGGGATTGCGTTTTCTATAGTAAATTTTTCAAAAAATAATCTTCTACTGTCGCAAATTTTAAATACGCCAGGGATTGCCTTTTCTATAGTAAATTATTCAAAAAATAATTTTTTACTGTCGCAAATTTTAATTACGCCAGGGATTGCCTTTTCTATAGTAAATTATTTAAAAAATAATTTTTTACTGTCGCAAATTTTAATTACGCCAGGGATTGCCTTTTCTACAGTAAATTTTTCAAAAAATAATTCTCTACTGTCGCAAATTTTAATTGCGCCAGGGATTGCCTTTCCTATAGTAAATTATTAAAAAAATAATTTTTTACTCTCGCAAATTTTAATTGCGCCAGGGATTGCCTTTTCTATAGTAAATTATTTAAAAAATAATTTTTTACTGTCGCAAATTTTAATTACACCAGGGATTGCCTTTTCTACAGTAAATTTTTCAAAAAATAATTTTGTACTGTCGCAAATTTTAATTGCGCCAGGGATTGCCTTTTCTATAGTAAATTATTCAAAAAATAATTTTTTACTGTTGCAAATTTTAATTACGCCAGGGATTGCCTTTTCTACAGTAAATTTTTCAAAAAATAATCTTCTACTGTCGCAAATTTTAATTGCGCCAGGGATTGCCTTTTCTATAGTAAATTTTTCAAAAAATAATTTTTTACTCTCGCAAATTTTAATTGCGCCACGGATTGCCTTTTCTATAGTAAATTTTTCAAAAAAATAATTTTTTACTGTCGCAAATTTTAATTGCGCCAGGGATTGCGTTTTCTATAGTAAATTTTTCAAAAAATAATTTTTTACTGTCGCAAATTTTAATTGCGCCAGGGATTGCCTTTTCTGCAGTAAATTTTTCAAAAAATAATTTTTTACTGTCGCAAATTTTAAATAAGCCAGGGATTGCCTTTTCTATAGTAAATTATTCAAAAAATAATTTTTTACTGTCGAAAATTTTAATTGCGCCAGGGATTGCCTTTTCTATAGTAAATTTATCAAAATTTAATTTTTTACAATGGCAAATTTTAATTACGCCAGGGATTGACTTTTCTATAGTAAGTTTTTCACAAATTAATTTTTTACTGTCGCAAATTTTAAATACGCCAGGGATTGCCTTTTCTATAGTAAATTATTCAAAAAATAATTTTTTACTGTCTCAAATTTTAATTACGCCAGGGATTGGCTTTTTTATAGTAAATTATTTAAAAAATAATTTTTTACCGTCGCAAATTTTAATTACGCCAGGGATTGCCTTTTCTACAGTAAATTTTTCAAAAAATAATTTTTTACTGTCGCAAATTTTAATTGCGCCAGGGATTGCCTTTTCTATAGAAAATTTTTCAAAAAATAATTTTTTACTGTCGCAAATTTTAAATACGCCAGGGATTGCCTTTTCTATAGTAAATTATTCAAAAAATAATTTTTTACTGTCGCAAATTTTAATTGCGCCAGGGATTGCCTTTTCTACAGTAAATTTTTCAAAAAATAATTTTTTACTGTCGGAAATTTTAAATACGCCAGAGATTACATTTTCTATAGTAAATTTTTCAAAAAATAATTTTTTACTGTCGCAAATTTTAATTGCGCCAGGGATTGCCTTTTCTACAGTAAATTTTTCAAAGAATAATTTTTTACTGTCGCAAATTTTAAATACGCCAGGGATTGTCTTTTCTATAGTAAATTATTAAAAAAATAATTTTTTACTGTCGCAAATTTTAATTACTCCAGGGATTGCCTTTTCTATAGTAAATTATTTAAAAAATAATTTTTTACTGTCGCAAATTTTAAATACGCCAGGGATTGCCATTTCTACAGTAAATTTTTCAAAAAATAATTCTCTACTGTCGCAAATTTTAATTGCGCCAGGGATTGCCTTTTCTATAGTAAATTATTCAAAAAATAATTTTTTACTCTCGCAAATTTTAATTGCGCCAGGGATTGCCTTTTCTATAGTAAATTATTCAAAAAATAATTTTTTACTGTCGCAAATTTTAATTACGCCAGGGATTGCCTTTTCTACAGTAAATTTTTCAAAAAATAATCTTCTACTGTCGCAAATTTTAATTGCGCCAGGGATTGCCTTTTCTATAGTAAATTTTTCAAAAAATAATTTTTTACTCTCGCAAATTTTAATTGCGCCACGGATTGCCTTTTCTATAGTAAATTATTCAAAAAATAATTTTTTACTGTCGCAAATTTTAATTGCGCCAGGGATTGCCTTTTCTATAGTAAATTTTTCAAAATTTAATTTTTTACTGTCGCAAATTTTAATTACGCCAGGGATTGCCTTTTCTATAGTAAGTTTTTCACAAATTAATTTTTTACTGTCGCAAATTTTAAATACGCCAGGGATTGCCTTTTCTATAGTAAATTATTCAAAAAATAATTTTTTACTGTCGCAAATTTTAATTACGCCAGGGATTGCCTTTTCTATAGTAAATTATTTAAAAAATAATTTTTTACTGTCGCAAATTTTAATTACGCCAGGGATTGCCTTTTCTACAGTAAATTTTTCAAAAAATAATTTTCTACTGTCGCAAATTTTAATTGCGCCAGGGATTGCCTTTTTTATAGTAAATAATTCAAAAAATAATTTTTTATTCTCGCAAATTTTAATTGCGCCAGGGATTGCCTTTTCTACTGTAAATTTTTCAAAAAATAATTTTCTACTGTCGCAAATTTTAATTGCGCCAGGGATTGCCTTTTCTATAGTAAATTATTCAAAAAATAATTTTTTGCTGTCGCAAATTTTAAATACGCCAGGGATTGCCTTTTCTATAGTAAATTATTCAAAAAATAATTTTTTACTGTCGCAAATTTTAATTGCGCCAGGGATTGCCTTTTCTACAGTAAATTTTTCAAAAAATAATTTTTTACTCTCGCAAATTTTAAATACGCCAGGGATTGCCTTTTCTATAGTAAATTATTCAAAAAATAATTTTTTACTGTCGCAAATTTTAAATCCGCCAGGGATTGCCTTTTCTATAGTAAATTTTTCAAAAAATAATTTTTTGCTGTCGCAAATTTTAATTGCGCCAGGGATTGCCTTTTCTACAGTAAATTTTTCAAAAAATAATTTTTTACTGTCGCAAATTTTAAATACGCCAGGGATTGCCTTTTCTATAGTAAATTATTCAAAAAATAATTTTTTACTGTCGCAAATTTTAATTGCGCCAGGGATTGCTTTTTCTATAGTAAATTTTTCAAAAAATAATTTTTTACTGTCGCAAATTTTAATTACGCCAGGGATGGCCTTTTCTATAGTAAATTTTTCACAAATTAATTTTTTACTGTCGCAAATTTTAAATACGACAGGGATTGCCTTTTCTATAGTAAATTATTCAAAAAATAATTTTTTACTGTCGCAAATTTTAATTGCGCCAGGGATTGCCTTTTATACAGTAAATTTTTCAAAAAATAATTTTTTACTGTCGCAAATTTTAAATCCGCCAGGGATTGCCTTTTCTATAGTAAATTATTCAAAAAATGATTTTTTACTGTCGCAAATTTTAATTGCGCCAGGGATTGCCTTTTCTACAGTAAATTTTTCAAAAAATATTTTTTTACTCTCGCAAATTTTAATTGCGCCACGGATTGCCTTTTCTATAGTAAATTATTCAAAAAATAATTTTTTACTGTCGCATATTTTAATTGCGCCAGGGATTGCCTTTTCTATAGTAAATTTTTCAAAATTTAATTTTTTACTGTCGCAAATTTTAATTACGCCAGGGATTGCCTTTTCTATAGTAAGTTTTTCACAAATTAATTTTTTACTGTCGCAAATTTTAAATACGCCAGGGATTGCCTTTTCTATAGTAAATTATTCAAAAAATAATTTTGTACTGTCGCAAATTTTAATTACGCCAGGGATTGCCTTTTCTATAGTAAATTATTTAAAAAATAATTTTTTACTGTCGCAAATTTTAATTACGCCAGGGATTGCCTTTTCTACAGTAAATTTTTCAAAAAATAATTTTCTACTGTCGCAAATTTTAATTGCGCCAGGGATTGCCTTTTCTATAGTAAATAATTCAAAAAATAATTTTTTACTCTCGCAAATTTTAATTGCGCCAGGGATTGCCTTTTCTACAGTAAATTTTTCAAAAAATAATTTTCTACTGTCGCAAATTTTAATTGCGCCAGGGATTGCCTTTTCTATAGTAAATTTTTCAAAAAATAATTTTATACTGTCGCAAATTTTAATTACGCCTAGGATTGCCTTTTCTATAGTAAATTTTTCAAAAAATAATTTTTTGCTGTCGCAAATTTTAATTGCGCCAGGGATTGCCTTTTCTACAGTAAATTTTTCAAAAAATAATTTTTTACTGTCGCAAATTTTAAATACGCCAGGGATTGCCTTTTCTATAGTAAATTATTCAAAAAATAATTTTTTACTGTCGCAAATTTTAATTGCGCCAGGGATTGCCTTTTCTATAGTAAATTTTTCAAAAAATAATTTTTTACTGTCGCAAATTTTAATTACGCCAGGGATTGCCTTTTCTATAGTAAATTTTTCACAAATTAATTTTTTACTGTCGCAAATTTTAAATACGACAGGGATTGCCTTTTCTATAGTAAATTATTCAAAAAATAATTTTTTACTGTCGCAAATTTTAATTGCGCCAGGGATTGCCTTTTATACAGTAAATTTTTCAAAAAATAATTTTTTACTGTCGCAAATTTTAAATCCGCCAGGGATTGCCTTTTCTATAGTAAATTTTTCAAAATTTTTTTTTCTTACTGTCGCAAATTTTAATTGCGGCAGGGATTGCCTTTTCTACAGTAAATTTTTCAAAAAATAATTTTTTACTGTCGCAAATTTTAAATACGCCAGGGGTTGCCTTTTCTGTATTAAATTATTCAAAAAATAATTTTTTTTTGTCGCAAATTTTAATTACGCCAGGGATTGCCTTTTCTATAGTAAATTTTGCAAAAAAATAATTTTTTACTATCGCAAATTCTAATTGCGCCAGGGATTGCCTTTTTTATAGTAAATTTTGCAAAAAAATAATTTTTTACTGTCGCAAATTTTAATTGCGCCAGGGATTGCCTTTTCTATAGTAAATTTTGCAAAAAAATAATTTTTTACTGTCGCAAATTGTAATTGCGCCAGGGATTACCTTTTCTATAGTAAATTTTTCAAAAAATAATTTTTTACTGTCGCAAATTTTAATTACGCCAGGGATTGTCTTTTCTATAGTAACTTTTTCAAGAATTATTTTTTTACTGTCGCAAATTTTAGATACGCCAGAGATTGCCTTTTCTATAGTAAATTATTCAAAAAATAATTTTTTACTGTCGCAAATTTTAATTACGCCAGGGATTGCCTTTTCTACAGTAAATTTTTCAAAAAATAATTTTCTACTGTCGCAAATTTTAATTGCGCCAGGGATTGCCTTTTCCACAGTAAATTTTTCAAAAAATAATTTTCTACTGTCGCAAATTTTAATTGCGCCAGGGATGGCCTTTTCTATAGTAAATTATTCAAAAAATAATTTTTTACTGTCGCAAATTTTAAATACGCCAGGGATTGCCTTTTCTATAGTAAATTATTCAAAAAATAATTTTTTACTGTCGCAAATTTTAATTACGCCAGGGATTGCCTTTTCTATAGTAAATTATTTAAAAAATAATTTTTTACTGTCGCAAATTTTAATTACGCCAGGGATTGCTTTTTCTACAGTAAATTTTCAAAAAATAATTTTCTACTGTCGCAAATTTTAATTGCGCCAGGGATTGCCTTTTCTACAGTAAATTATTCAAAAAATAATTTTTTACTGTCGCAAATTTTAACTACGCCAGGGATTGCCTTTTCTACAGTAAATTTTTCAAAAAATAATTTTCTACTGTCGCAAATTTTAATTGCGCCAGGGATTGCCTTTTCTATAGTAAATTATTCAAAAAATAATTTTAAAATTTTTTACTGTCGCAAATTTTACTTGCGCCAGGGATTGCGTTTTCTATAGTAAATTTTTCAAAAAATAATTTTTTACTGTCGCAAATTTTAATTGCGCCAGGGATTGCCTTTTCTACAGTAAATTTTTCAAAAAATAATTTTTTACTGTCGCAAATTTTAAATACGCCAGCGATTGCCTTTTCTATAGTAAATTATTCAAAAAAATATTTTTTTGCTGTCGCAAATTTTAATTGCGCCAGGGATTGCCTTTTCTATAGTAAATTTTTCAAAATTTAATTTTTTACTATCGCAAATTTTAATTACGCCAGGGATTGCTTTTTCTATAGTAAATTTTTCAAAAAATAATTTTTTACTGTCGCAAATTTTAATTGCGCCAGGGATTGTCTTTTCTACAGTGAATTTTTCAAAAAATAATTTTTTAGTGTCGCAAATTTTAAATACGCCAGGGATTGCCTTTTCTATAGTAAATTATTCAAAAAATAATTTTTTACTGTCGCAAATTTTAATTACGCCAGGGATTGCCTTTTCTATAGTAAATTATTTAAAAAATAATTTTTACTGTAGCAAATTTTAATTACGCCAGGGATTGCCTTTTCTACAGCAAATTTTTCAAAAAATAATTTTCTACTGTCGCAAATTTTAATTGAACCAGGGATTGCCTTTTCTATAGTAAATTATTCAAAAAGTAATTTTTTACTGTCGCAAATTTTAATTACGCCAGGGATTGCCTTTTCTACAGTAAATTTTTCAAAAAATAATTTTCTACTGTCGCAAATTTTAATTGCGCCAGGGATTGCCTTTTCTATAGTAAATTATTCAAAAAATAATTTTTTACTCTCGCAAATTTTAATTGCGCCACGGATTGCCTTTTCTATAGTAAATTTTTCAAAAAATAATTTTTTACTGTCGCAAATTTTAATTGCGCCCGGTATTGCGTTTTCTATAGTAAAATTTTCAAAAAATAATTTTTTACTGTCGCAAATTTTAAATGCGCCAGGGATTGCCTTTTCTACAGTAAATTTTTCAAAAAATATTTTTTTACTGTCGCGAATTTTAAATACGCCAAGTATTGCCTTTTCTATAGTAAATTATTCAAAAAATAATTTTTTACTGTCGCAAATTTTAATTTCGCCAGGGATTGCCTTTTCTATAGTAAATTATTCAAAAAATTATTTTTTACTGTCGCAAATTTTAATTACGCCAGGGATTGCCTTTTCTATAGTAAATTATTCCAAAAATAATTTTTTACTGTCGCAAATTTTAATTTCGCCAGGGATTGCCTTTTCTACAGTAAATTTTTCAAAAAATAATTTTCTATTGTCGCAAATTTTAATTGCGCCAGGGATTGCCTTTTCTATAGTAAATTATTCAAAAATAATTTTTTACTCTCGCAAATTTTAATTACGCCAGAGATTGCCTTTTCTGTAGTAAATCTTTCAAAAAAATAATTTTTTACTGTCGCAAATTTTAATTGCGCCAAGGATTGCCTTTTCTACAGTAAATTTTTCAAAAAATAATTTTCTACTGTCGCAAATTTTAGTTGCGCCAGGGATTGCCTTTTCTATAGTAAATTATTCAAAAAATAATTTTTTACTGTCGCAAATTTTAATTACGCCAGGGATTGCCTTTTCTACAGTAAATTTTTCAAAAAATAATTTTCTACTGTCGGAAATTTTAATTGCGCCAGGGATTACCTTTTCTATAGTAAATTATTCAAAAAATCATTTTTTACTCTCGCAAATTTTAACTGCGGCAGGGATTGCCTTTTCTATAGTAAATTTTTCAAAAATTTTTTTTTTACTGTTGCAAATTTTAATTGCGCCAGGGATTGCCTTTTTTATAGTAAATAATTCAAAAAATAATTTTTTACTCTCGCAAATTTTAATTGCGCCACGGATTGCGTTTTTCTATAGTAAATTTTTCAAAAAATAATTTTTTACTGTCGCAAATTTTAATTGCGACAGGGATTGCCTTTTCTACAGTAAATTTTTCAAAAAATAATTTTTTACTGTCGCAAATTTTAAATACGCCAGGGATTGCCTTTTCTACAGTAAATTATTCAAAAAATAATTTTTTACTGTCGCAAATTTTAATTGCGCCAGGGATTGCCTTTTCTATAGTAAATTATTCAAAAATAATTTTTTACTGTCGCAAATTTTAAATACGCCAGGGATTGCCTTTTCTATAGTAAATTATTCAAAAATAATTTTTTACTGTCGCAAATTTTAAATACGCCAGGATTGCCTTTTCTATAGTAAATTATTTAAAAAATAATTTTTTACTGTCGCAAATTTTAATTACGCCAGGGATTGCCTTTTCTACAGTAAATTTTTCAAAAATAATTTTCTACTGTCGCAAATTTAATAGCGCCAGGGATTGCCTTTTCTATAGTAAATTATTCAAAAGATAATTTTTTACTGTCGCAAATTTTAATTACGCCAGGGATTGCCTTTTCTACAGTAAATTTTTCAAAAAATAATTTTCTACTGTCGCAAATTTTAATTGCGCCAGGGATTGCCTTTTCTATAGTAAATTATTCAAAAAATAATTTTTTACTCTCGCAAATTTTAATTGCGCCACGGATTGCCTTTTCTATAGTAAATTTTTCAAAAAATAATTTTTTACTGTCGCAAATTTTAAATACGCCAGGGATTGCCTTCTCTATAGTAAATTATTCAAAAAATAAATTTTTACTGTCGCAAATTTTAATTGCGCCAGGGATTGCCTTTTCTACAGTAAATTTTTCAAGAAATAATTTTTTACTGTCGCAAATTTTAAATACGCCAGGGATTGCCTTTTCTGTATTAAATTATTCAAAAAATAATTTTTTTTGTCGCAAATTTTAATTACGCCAGGGATTGCCTTTTCTATAGTAAATTTTGCAAAAAAATAATTTTTTACTGTCGCAAATTCTAAATGCGCCAGGGATTGCCTTTTTTATAATAAATTTTGCAAAAAAATAATTTTTTACTGTCGCAAATTTTAATTACGCCAGGGATTGCCTTTCCTATAGTAAATTTTGCAAAAAAAATAATTTTTTACTGTCGCAAATTGTAATTGCGCCAGGGATTGCCTTTTCTACAGTAAATTTTTCAAAAAATAATTTTCTACTGTCGCAAATTTTAATTGCGCCAGGGATTGCCTTTTCTATAGTAAATTATTCAAAAAATAATTTTTTACTGTCGCAAATTTTAATTGCGCCAGGGATTGCCTTTTCTACAGTAAATTTTTCAAAAAATAATTTTCTACTGTCGCAAATTTTAATTGCGCCAGGGATTACCTTTTCTATAGTAAATTATTCAAAAAATAATTTTTTACTGTCGCAAATTTTAAATACGCCAGGGATTGCCTTTTCTATAGTAAATTATTCAAAAAATAATTTTTTACTGTCGCAAATTTTTATTACGCCAGGGATTGCCTTTTCTATAGTAAATTATTTAAAAAATAATTTTTTACTGTCGCAAATTTTAATTACGCCAGAGATTGCCTTTTCTACAGTAAATTTTCCAAAAAATAATTTTCTACTGTCGCAAATTTTAATTGCGCCAGGGATTGCCTTTTCTATAGTAAATTATTTCAAAAATAATTTTTTACTGTCGCGAATTTTAATTACGCCAGGGATTGCCTTTTCTACAGTAAATTTTTCAAAAAATAATTTTCTACTGTCGCAAATTTTAATTGCGCCAGGGATTGCCTTTTCTATAGTAAATTATTCAAAAAATAATTTTTTACTCTCGCAAATTTTAATTACGCCAGAGATTGCCTTTTCTGTAGTAAATCTTTCAAAAAAATAATTTTTTACTGTCGCAAATTTTAATTGCGCCAAGGATTGCCTTTTCTACAGTAAATTTTTCAAAAAATAATTTTCTACTGTTGCAAATTTTAATTGCGCCAGGGATTGCCTTTTCTATAGTAAATTATTCAAAAAATAATTTTTTACTGTCGCAAATTTTAATTACGCCAGGGATTGCCTTTTCTACAGTAAATTTTTCAAAAAATGATTTTCTACTGTCCCAAATTTTAATTTCGCCAGGGATTGCCTTTTCTATAGTAAATTATTCAAAAAATAATTTTTTACTCTCGCAAATTTTAACTGCGCCAGGGATTGCCTTTTCTATATTAAATTTTTCAAAAAAAAATTTTTTACTGTCGCAAATTTTAATTACGCCAGGGATTGCCTTTTCTACAGTAAATTTTTCAAAAAATAATTTTCTATTGTCGCAAATTTTAATTGCACCAGGGATTGCCTTTTTTATAGTAAATTATTCAAAAAATAATTTTTTACTCTCGCAAATTTTAATTGCGCCACGGATTGCCTTTTCTATAGTAAATTTTTCAAAAAATAATTTTTTACTGTCGCAAATTTTATTTGCGCCAGGGATTGCGTTTTCTATTGCAAATTTTTCAAAAAATAATTTTTTACTATCGCAAATTTTAATTGCGCCAGGGATTGCCTTTTCTACAGTAAATTTTTCAAAAAATAATTTTTTACTCTCGCAAATTTTAAATACGCCAGGGATTCCCTTTTCTATAGTAAATTATTCAAAAAATAATTTTTTACTGTCGCAAATTTTAATTGCGCCAGGGATTGCCTTTTCTATAATAAATTTTTCAAAATTTAATTTTTTACTGTCGCAAATTTTAATTACGCCAGGGATTGCTTTTCTATAGTAAGTTTTTCACAAATTAATTTTTTACTCTCGCAAATTTTAATTGCGCCAGGGATTGCCTATTCTACAGTAAATTTTTCAAAAAATAATTTTCTACTGTCGCAAATTTTAATTGCGCCAGGGATTGCCTATTCTATAGTAAATTATTCAAAAAATAATTTTTTACTGTCGCAAATTTTAATTGCGCCAGGGATTGCCTTTTCTATAGTAAATTATTTCAAAAATAATTTTTTACTGTCGCGAATTTTAATTACGCCAGGGATTGCCTTTTCTACAGTAAATTTTTCAAAAAATAATTTTCTACTGTCGCAAATTTTAATTGCGCCAGGGATTGCCTTTTCTATAGTAAATTATTCAAAAAATAATTTTTTACTCTCGCAAATTTTAATTACGCCAGAGATTGCCTTTTCTGTAGTAAATCTTTCAAAAAAATAATTTTTTACTGTCGCAAATTTTAATTGCGCCAAGGATTGCCTTTTCTACAGTAAATTTTTCAAAAAATAATTTTCTACTGTTGCAAATTTTAATTGCGCCAGGGATTGCCTTTTCTATAGTAAATTATTCAAAAAATAATTTTTTACTGTCGCAAATTTTAATTACGCCAGGGATTGCCTTTTCTACAGTAAATTTTTCAAAAAATGATTTTCTACTGTCCCAAATTTTAATTTCGCCAGGGATTGCCTTTTCTATAGTAAATTATTCAAAAAATAATTTTTTACTCTCGCAAATTTTAACTGCGCCAGGGATTGCCTTTTCTATATTAAATTTTTCAAAAAAAAATTTTTTACTGTCGCAAATTTTAATTACGCCAGGGATTGCGTTTTCTATTGTAAATTTTTCAAAAAATAATTTTTTACTATCGCAAATTTTAATTGCGCCAGGGATTGCCTTTTCTATAATAAATTTTTCAAAATTTAATTTTTTACTGTCGCAAATTTTAATTACGCCAGGGATTGCTTTTCTATAGTAAGTTTTTCACAAATTAATTTTTTACTCTCGCAAATTTTAATTGCGCCAGGGATTGCCTTTTCTACAGTAAATTTTTCAAAAAATAATTTTCTACTGTCGCAAATTTTAATTGCGCCAGGGATTGCCTATTCTATAGTAAATTATTCAAAAAATAATTTTTTACTGTCGCAAATTTTAATTACGCCAGGGATTGCCTTTTCTATAGTAAATTATTTAAAAAATAATTTTTTACTGTCGCAAATTTTAATTACGCCAGGGATTGCCTTTTCTACAGTAAATTCTTCAAAAAATAATTTTCTACTGTCGCAAATTTTAATTGCGCCAGGGATTGCCTTTTCTATAGTAAATTATTCAAAAAATAATTTTTTACTGTCGCAAAATTTAATTACGCCAGGGATTGCCTTTTCTACAGTAAATTTTTCAAAAAATAATTTTCTACTGTCGCAAATTTCAATTGCGCCCGGGATTGCCTTTTCTATAGTAAATTATTCAAAAAATAATTTTTTACTCTCGCAAATTTTCATTGCGCCACGGATTGCCTTTTCTATAGTAAATGTTTCAAAAAATAATTTTTTACTGTCGCAAATTTTAATTGCGCCAGGGATTGTGTTTTCTATAGTATATTTTTCAAAAAATAATTTTTTACTGTCG
Source organism: Dioctria linearis (assembly GCA_963930735.1). Classification (NCBI taxonomy): domain Eukaryota; kingdom Metazoa; phylum Arthropoda; class Insecta; order Diptera; family Asilidae; genus Dioctria; species Dioctria linearis. Next base: position 1,347 of record CAWVNZ010001748.1, on the reverse strand, counting down.
TAAATTTTAATTGCGCCAGGGATTGCCTTTTCTACAGTAAATTTTTCAAAAAATAATTTTTTACTGTCGCAAATTTTATATACGCCAGGGACTGCCTTTTCTATAGTAAATTATTCAAAAAATAATTTTTTACTGTCGCAAATTTTAATTGCGCCAGGGATTGCCTTGTCTATAGTAAATTATTCAAAAAATAATTTTTTACTGTCGCAAATTTTAATTACGCCATGGATTGCCTTTTCTATAGTAAATTATTTAAAAAATAATTTTTTACTGTCGCAAATTTTAATTACGCCAGGGATTGCCTTTTCTACAGTAAATTTTTCAAAAAATAATTTTCTACTGTCGCAAATTTTAATTGCGCCAGGGATTGCCTTTTCTATGGTAAATTATTCAAAAAATAATTTTTTACTCTCGCAAATTTTAATTGCGCCAGGGATTGCCTTTTCTACAGAAAATTTTTCAAAAAATAATTTTCTACTGTCGCAAATTTTAATTGCGCCAGGGATTGCCTTTTCTTTAGTAAATTATTAAAAAAAATAATTTTTTACTGTCGCAAATTTTAAATACGCCAGGGATTGCCTTTTCTATAGTAAATTATTCAAAAAATAATTTTTTACTGTCGCAAATTTTAGTTACGCCAGGGATTGCCTTTTCTATAGTAAATTATTTAAAAAATAATTTTTCACTGTCGCAAATTTTAATTACGGCAGGGATTGCCTTTTCTACAGTAAATTTTTCAAAAAATAATTTTCTACTGTCGCAAATTTTAATTGCGCCAGGGATTGCCTTTTCTACAGTAAATTTTTCAAAATTTAATTTTTTACTGTCGCAAATTTTAATTACGCCAGGGATTGCCTTTTCTATAGTAAGTTTTTCACAAATTAATTTTTTACTGTCGCAAATTTTAAATACGCCAGGGATTGCCTTTTCTATAGTAAATTATTCAAAAAATAATTTTTTACTGTCGCAAATTTTAATTACGCCAGGGATTTCCTTTTCTATAGTAAATTATTCAAAAAATAATTTTTTACTGTCGCAAATTTTAATTGCGCCAGGGATTGCCTTTTCTATAGTAAATTTTTCAAAAAATAATTTTCTACTGTCGCAAATTTAATTACGCCAGAGATTGCCTTTTCTGTAGTAAATCTTTCAAAAAAATAATTTTTTACTGTCGCAAATTTTAATTGCGCCATGGATTGCCTTTTCTATAGTAAATTATTCAAAAAATAATTTTTTACTCTCGCAAATTTTAACTGCGCCAGGGATTGCCTTTTCTATACTAAATTTTTCAAAATTTAATTTTTTACTGTCGCAAATTTTAATTACGCCAGGGATTGCCTTTTCTAT